>JAPYYQ010001855.1:0-31691 GCA_030522585.1 Anagyrus pseudococci
AAAATCACAAGAATGTCAGTATATCCGAGCACTACTATGGACTATTGTAATTTTTACTAGAATATTTGCAAAAATTATAATATGTGTTTTCTCAGTGTGGCTCTCTCTTTCTCTCTCTCACAGTGCGAGAGAAAAATTCCGTCGACGTGCATATGCGTATAACGCTCGGGCGCATCTTTGCCGCATGCATACGCGTGTGCGCCTTTCGGCCGCTGCAGCGCTACTCTTTCAACGTGTAATCAGATGCGAGAGCGCGCATTTACAGCGCGCACAGACAGAGATAGAGAGAGAGAGAGAGAGAGAGAGAGAGAGAAAGGAGGGAATACAGAGAAGATGTGTGTACGAATGGCTCGGGGCCCGATTATACTACGCGGGCCCTCGGTTGCCGCCGGGTCAGAGGAGCGGGGGGGGGGATCAAACTCGCGCCCCCGAAGGCAGGGCGGGAAGGGGAGCACTAGCTTTCCACGGAAGCGGTCTACCCGTAATTAAGACAATTAAGCCGCTCGCTATAAATCACACCGGCTCTGCCTCGACTACTTAACGTTCTATCGCGATCGAGGATCTTTTCTTTCGCGTATACCTATACGTATGCATCCCCGCCACCCCCCGCCGCCGCATCCTCATCCACCTTCTCCTACTCCTTCTACTACCGAGTCTTTTTCTCTCTTTCTCTCGAGTTCACCTGTTTCTCTTTTTCTTCGTGCACTGGCCCTTTGTTCCACTTGCGCGTTTCTGTTTTATTTTCCCGTAACTTTCGATTTCGATCCTCTCCAATTGATAATCCAATGACGTATTACCGAGACAATGTGATTTGTCCTTTAAAATCTACCATATACACGTCTCTCTTATTTATAAATTGCGCGAGTATCATTTTATCGTCTGTTCTAAAATAGACTTATTTCTCAAAGCAAGATTGCCCAAATGCAATTTCGTAAGCCAGTCTATAACTAAATTATGGAATAACCAGCAGACGAGGTACAAACAAAACTGTTCTCGCAATCAAGCCCCATAGACAGGTGAAATATGTATCGAGAGACGTGCAAAGCCAACAAAAAATTGGAAAAATTTAATAGAAATTATGTTTGAACGAAAGAATCGCAAACGTGTGTGTAGTAATTGAAATGAGGGTTTAATTAGCCTCACGATTTACACGCCAGCCCGCATTGCAAAGTATGCGGCCTTTTTTTATCCTAAAATGTCTCAACTTTTTATCCCTCGAGTCTTCCCCCCGTGCAGTAGCAAGCGATTCTTTATATCTGTCCCAACATCTCCGGCCGCTTTCGTAGCTCACGTTTTTCTTCCTTCTTCTTCTTCTTCTCTACACGCGTTCTTCGCTACCCCAGGACACGAGGCTGATTTATGTCCGTAGCGCAGCCAAGCGCCACCGTACTCTGTAAGTCCCCCTTGACCACGAGAATATACCATCCGCGTTCTATATCGATATCTCACGTGAAGCCTCTGTGTATATGTGTGTGTGTTTATATAAAGACGTCTGGAGAACGGATTAAGCGAGCCGATGCAGATCTCGAGATCGCCAATCGCTCGATATTACGCAAATCGATTTTTCTTTGCCACGTGCCGGCAGTTAATCTCTCGTCGATTCGATCGGTCGACCTGTTGTCGTTGGCTTGGCATCGCGACCGATTAATCGATGAGAACAACACCGTGTCTTTATTCATCAGGTTATAATTAATTACGAACTTTCTGTGTATAGCCTTACAACAGTGTTTATATGTAGCCAACTGAATAAGCAATCTTTGTCTATATCTATTTTAATATTACGCGTTGATTAAAAATCGTACTAAGTGGGCCCAACTGACTGATAACCTACGTAACCTTGTCAAAAGCAATCTGTCGAGAAGAAAGATTGAACAGTAAATATTCAGGGAAGAATGTTCATCCTTTACGGATTGAATACGTCATTAGTGTCGAATAAAAGCCAGACAAGCGTCGTTCATTGCATTTTCGAGGAAAAGGCAGTAGCGGCCGCAACGGCTGCAGCAACGAGACAAGATGAAGCGCCGCGCGCGCGCGCGCAGCGTATGCAAATTTTCCATTGATTGGCCATAAAGAAAGAGGCTCGCCGCCGCGTGGAGTCGCGCTGGCACGCTGTCAGTAGGTATCGATTTTCCGCGGGCGCACACGACAGCCGAGCTTCTCTTTCCTCCTCCAGCCCCTCTCGCTCGCTGCCATCGCTTTTTACATTGGCGTTTTTCGTTGTTCATCCCCGTTCGTTAGCGCGTGCGCCTCGCCGCGGGGCTTTTATTTTTTATCATTCGCTCGGCCGCGGAGAAATTGGGAAGAATCGAGTGGTTATAGCCTGTGCCACACGACTGCAGCCGCACGCCGGACGTTGGGGCAAGGAGGGGAGGAGGAGGCCTGCGGGACAGAGGAGGTGTAGGCGCGCGCGGCCGGGAGTCATAAATTGTCAATTTCGAAGTCAATTTGCCCGGGCTTACCAATCGGGCCTGCCGGTTAATTTCAAGGTGAATTGTGTCCAATATGGGTATATTATTAATGGCTCGACGGCCGAAGGTTCGCGCTTACGCATACACGCACAGCCCAAGAGAGAGCGAGAGAGAGAATAAGCTGTGGATGGTAGTGTGGAGGAAAGAGGGAGGGAGAGAGAAAGGGGTGCTGCAGTAGCGCCGGCACTTGAAGCGCAGGCACGAGAAGGGGTCGTTGCAGCAGTAGCACTAGTCCCCCAGGCCTGGCAGATCGAATCCATATAATATCGCTCAGGGCGCCCCGGCCGTACTCGGGCATATGTACGCGCGATTGCATTACTTTGCTCTCTCTCTCCCTCTCGTTCATTCGCAACTACGCGCGCAATCGAAAACATCATTTGGTCCAGCGAGATAAGCCGCGCGAGGGTGAGAGAGAGAGAGAGAAAGGCGGTGATAGAGGAAGAGGAATGGAGAGCTGGGCAGATTTGGCGCGTGTGTCTGTTATTGTTGGCCGAACTGAAGATCGCACAGGCCGGCGCTCTATCCCTGGTCTTCTTGCCCCGGCCCTATACGTGCATTGTGCGTCTGGCTGTATTAACGATTTGATATAACTTTCATTGTTCGACTCTCGAGAATATTAGAGCAAGTGTAAATTTGCAGACTCCCTCTGATCGATTTATATATATCAACGCTTGCGCCTACTGGAAATTAAGAGAGTCCAAATGCGAGGCACACATAGTACAAATGATGAGATGAGAAAAGATTTGAAATGATTCGAAAATAAACAAAGAGAAACGAGGATCGAACGTACTTTATATAGCTAAGACTAAATCGAATCGACCCATGGCCCAAGCAGCAGCCGTGCGCGCACTCGGCATTGGCCGCCTAAATAACGTACGTATCTTTAAACATCCACAACTGTTTCCCCCCTTCGACTTTATAACGTCCGTTCTTTCGGCTCCCGTACATTCGCTCTTCCTTTTTTCCATCTTCTTCCTTTTACTATCCCGACCGATCACTTTCGCCAAGTCAGGTTTCGCGCGAGTCCGCATCTGCCGCGATGATGCGCACTTTTTCACCGCGGCAGTAGTGGCAATTCATCGACGTATAAAAACGGCCCTTTGTCGACCGAGTGGATGCTGCCAGCAGCAGCAGTAGCAGACGACAGCCGGCTGCCAGCTTATCGGACCAGCTTATCTCGGGGCACACTATATGCACGGAACTCTCTTGAATTTTCCGGCTGCACTAATGTAAATGCCTCTGGTAATCGCAAGTTGTCCTATAAATACATTAGGCATGTTATTATCCAACTTTGCTTGTCGTGCGCGTTTGAAAAATTATTTCTCCAGTTATGTAGCTGGGATGTCCAGATGCCGCGCGCAAGAAGCCTCTCTCAATCTTTCTCGTTCTTAGGCCGGGAGGACTATTAAAGCCCCTCGAGGCGATTGCACATTCCTCGGGGAATGTGGAGCACTTATCGATCGGAGCCGAATGTAGGGAGGCGCATGTTTATTATGTTAGCTACGCGAGACTGAGCGCTTCCTTAGCTATATACTCTACAAGCCAGACTCGATGCAGGTTTCTCTCTAGAATAGCAACCGACCCGCAGAGACAGAGAGGGCGAGACGGTAAAAGAGGAAGAGAGCAGAGGATTTAACGGAGACACAGCAGTTTTTCTCCCCATGCCTCTTCCTATTTCTACGATGTTTTATTCGCCTCGAGAACCCACTGAACTCCCTGAGGAATATTATCGAATATTCTCAATTGAGCCTCTACGAGAAAGGTTAATTTCATATGCGAGTTGTCTGACTTTTTTAAATTATGCATCTTAAATGTTTGACTCTGCTTGTCCGTTTATTAATATTAAAATAGTAGATGGAATTTCTATAAATATTAAATTTAATGTTACGTCTTATGACGTAAAAATAATTGTTATACCAGTAATTTTTTTAACAGCGGCAAAGTATTTCAAGCTTTTTAAATGCAAGATTAGGAAAACCAATTCAAAACTAACAAGTCGAAGCTTCTTAAAATCGAACGCAACGAATTCTATTTCCCTCCTCCTCCTCCTCTGTCTTCCAACTTCTCTCTCTCTCTCTCTCTCTCTCTCTCTCTTTCTCAACATCGGCAAACGCACCCCTGCCCCTTTACCATCTTCCCCCTCGTAAAGCTTCGTCGCTTGCAATTCCCATCATAACAACGACTTCAATTTTCGTCAGAAGTCTCTCGTCGTTATCGTCACTCTCCCCGCCCCCCTGCCTCTCCTACTTTTACGCGATCCAAACTCTCTTTCAACCATTGGAAAGGGATAGACGAACGGGACTAAGAAACCAGCAACGTCATCGATATACGTACCTCCATTTCCCGCTTTATAAACTCGATCAGCGAGCTGGGCCAAATAAAGAAGGACACGCTCCTTCGTTTTCTTTTTATTTTCCAAATTATAAATTTTTACGACGCCCACGCGCGCCCGATTCCGTCTTTTCTCCCCGACGCAGCCCTCCGCTTGTACGCCTGTATAAAACGAACCGACGAAGCTGACCCCTAGCTATCTTAAAACTAGAAGCGCGCGATCGGTCAGATTGGATTTGGCCGATTTCACGCGTTGAGCGGCAAGAGGAGGAAGCTTTGCGGTCCGAGCTATACCCCCCACCCCATCCTTGTTCTTTCATACGTGACATTTCGGCTTCTGGGCTACGCTATGATTTCTCTCCTTCGATCTTTTATCCGTCTCTTATACCCCCTCGCTCTCTCTTTTTCTTTCTTTTTTTTATTTTATTTGCCGAGTCCGCTACTGTGCTTTATCGCGTATGTTCCGAATACCGAGGTTATTGCTCGTGCGATGTTTATGAAGTATGACTAATGCCAATGAATGCCAGATCATCGGCTTCATTTTCTTTTATTTCAGCAATTTCTTTGTACGATATTGCCTGCAGCATAGGGGGGATGGCAATATTCTTCAATTACCTACGCTCGCTTTTTACACCGATCCCCAAAATTTTCGGTTTTTAATAACAACTGCATCAAAACATCTCAACGGCAATGAAGAAAAGGAGAGTTGGACTGGAGTGAAAAAAAGAATTTTAATAAAACCCATACCGCGCGCAGGTATAAAAATTATCCGGCAAGCGCGTTCAAATAAGTTAGTTACATCACGCTCGATTCATTCATCTTACCGACAAAATCAAACGCAAAGCGGTTCTAAGATCACTTGAGCCAGTGATAAAGTGAGTCTTGGCGTGTACGCCGACCCCTCGTCGTCGGCAACTCTCTCTCTCTCTCTCTCTCTCTCTCTCTCTCTCACCCTCTCTTTCGGCGAGAAAAATAAAATAAAGAAAAAAAAGAGCGGAAAGGTCTTTTGGGGGGCAACGTTAACTCAACGAGGGCAAAGGAGGTCGCCGCGCGCGCACCCGTAGATAAGTGTACGGAAAATAGGAAGAGAGTGCAACGAGCGTGAAAGATGCGATTTCATCGCTTTCGCTCCTCCGAAGTCCTTGGCGCGCTCTCTCTCTCTCTCTCTCTCTCTCTCTCTCTCTCTCTCCTCGTTGCGCAGCTGTAAAAAAAAGAATGGAAAAGAGGAGAGAGAGAAAGAAAAAAAAGGAAGAAGGCCGCTCCCCCTTTTACGCGAGTCGCGCTCGCACACCGCCTCGCACAGGCCCTCGGTTTGGCTCGCTTTATTTATTTAGGCTAGCGAAGGAGCGTCGCCTCCTCTCGGGTTTCTGATTTGTTTTGCGAATTAAACTCGCTTCTCTCAAGCGCCGGCGCGTTGAGTAATAATTTCCAATTGAACGTATATAAACATTGACGCTATACGCGGCTGCAGCTATTTAATTACAGATGACATACGCACACGTGTACACACACACGTTCGCTGTTAGGGTTTTATTATAAACGGTATATCTTCTCGGTGTAATAAAAAATCGTTTTCGCGTATTGCTTATACTATGCACCATAAGCCACTCGCTCGAAAGCTTCCTTTTTTTTCTCCTCGTAATTTAAAGGTTTGTTGCCGTACAGCTGTAACATGATTCGATTGGAACAAGATGTAGTTGTTAGTTAAAAAAAAAAGAAGAAGACAAGCGAACTAAATGAAAACATATATATCGCTGGAATAAGAAATTATAAGGTCCATAAGTTATGAAAATTTACGGGCTCTCGCGGTAACATTTCTATTACGAACCGTCAGCTGAGAAAATTGTACCATTCTCATTTCCCCAATTTCCGCGCCCTCCCTTCTCGAGGTAATCTCGAAGCCGAGAAATATATGTATATCTCAATCATATTCCAAAAGCAGATACACACCGCTTAGCCTGGTAAAAAAGTGCAGGCTAACACGCGATATCTTCAGGTCGTTTACGCACCCACCAATACTGTGTATAGGTACAAAAAAAAAATAACCTCCACGCGATAGCTATCGGGGCTACTGTTTTCTACTGAACCAGATATACCGATAACGAGATTTTTCCGGATTAAGAATAACATAGATCTCGTATATTTTCGCTTATTTAATAAAAACACATCGTATCCTTAGGCCCTTGTCGTTTTGCAAATCGCTTAATAACCAACCTCGACGATGGACGTACCATCCGCGTAAAATTCTTTCTCGAGACTGTGGAAAAAAAGAATGCGCGCTCGGGGTGTATAATTGAAAATTGCCGTGGTAGCTAGAATTGGCCTCGAGGCTTCCTTCCGCGCATTAAATTAACAAAGCGGCCAATGGTCGATTATTCGGAAATTGCCGCTGCACGTCGTTGCCGAGGTGCGCGCGACCTGCAGCTGGTCTCATGGGCTGCGCTTATAATTTCGCACTGGGCTGCATCAGCCACGTGTATTCGGGTGTACGAGCGTGTGTGTGTGTGTGTCGCTGACTCGGTCGAGACCCTCGAGAAGATAAGCGATCTAGCGAGGCGGCCGTCGGTACGTACTTGAATCGCTTCCTTCTTCTATAGCGAGTCTTTCGTTTCCCCGTTCGCGGAAACTTAGCCTGCGTGCGGTTCTGCCTCTTTCGAGTCTTAATTAAGCGATCATTACACATATTACGCGAATATGTTACTGCTTTTCTCATAGTGCATTCTCGCTTGCGACTATGAGCACACTTTGCATTTCCATTTCCACGTCTCGCTGCGGATACCTACGCCTAGGCTCTCGCTTTTTTTTCTCTATTTGCATTGCATGAATTTTGGAAAAATTTTAATATCCTCTTGTGACGTTGAATAACGTTCCAATGCGACTATTTAACCGAAGCCTTTGAAATCGAAATCGAGTCGCGAGCGAAATGCAGCTAAAGAGCTGGCAAATAAGAAGGAGAAAGAGAAAGAATAAGGGGCTCGCGCGCATAGAAGGCAGCTTGACTTAATTAACAGGTGCCCGGGCTCTCTTTTTCCTTTCTCTCTTTCTAGTGCGCTTTATCACTTCGACGATCAGTAATGTTTATTGTCGGCTGCCCCAGCAGAAGTGTAAAATATGATGATAGATGCGCGCGCGCACCCAGAGTATATCATTTCGTTGCAAGGCTCTCTCGCATGTCTTATACGTGCGGCCACGCAAGAAACAGAACAATGAGCTCCATAATTTTTTCTTCTTTTTTAAAAAAAAAAAAAAAAATTTTACGACCCCATGTTTTGACTGAATGATAAAGCGCTTCGAAAATTTCTAAAATCCCAGGTCCATCTAAGGGTTAATAAAGAATCCACGAACGAATGCGACTGTAGCGGCAGATCGGAAACGTTTTGTTCAGCTGGCCATTAAAAGTATGCGCGCGGCGGGCATGAAATATGCAGAGGCTACAAAGCTCGTAAATCGGCGCAAGCTTCATCAAAGAAAGCTCTCCCGCTCTCTGGTCCCTAGCCAAAAGCGTTGGGCTGCCCTTGCCCCGTTTCAATATTTCCGCGATAAATCCGCGCCGGTTTTTACGACTCGCGCTCTGCGGAATAAATAAATGAACAGGAATACGAACACGGAGTCCGGATAGACGCGGGAGGCGCACACATTCCGCGCTCTCCAACGAACGTTTCGCGCTTTTACGATCGTGTGTGGCGCAGGACAAGGGGGACTCAGTTGAAGAGAAAGAGAGAGAGGCAAAAGGCTAAGGGGGACGGTTTCTGTGTTAGATATACGTGGCGTCCGCCGAGCGAAGTGTGACTGCCGGGTTGCTACTGCTAGCGCCGACACACTCGTACGCGTGCGAAAGAGGTGGAGAGGGACGTGGGCAAGGGCAATAAAATCGACGACTGTTAAATATTTTACCGCCGACAAATTATTAGCAGCAAGCGCTCGGTGTGCGAGTGCATATCGAGTAGTCCGCTTCGTGAAATACATCTGCCGTTTGGAGGACTATAAAATCGAATCGCCGCGAAATAAGCTTCCGCGCATGTGTGCGCGTTTAATTCAACGGGCAGCAGCCGCTAATCAAGAGGTGAGCCTTGCACTCGAGAGTCTTGATTTAGATGCCGCGTCAAACGTTTAGACTTGCAGCGCAGAACCGCGCCTGCCGAGATTACTTCCAGGGGGTAGACGAGTATACGACGGTGATAGTACAGAGCCGTACCGCGACGAATCGTCCGGGCCACGCGAACTGGCATATCTCCTTAACTTGGAAGTTTCCAAGACGCCGGAGTAGTAGCTGTTCTAGAATGGCGGAAGCGCCGTCTACGCCGACTGGCAGCAACTGGCAGCAACAGCGGACGAGAAGTAATCCGGCGTAGCACGGCGAGCGGTCGAAATTGGCAGGATTACATCGCGCAGGAGCGGCGCGTAAACTCGGCTGGGATTACACACACGCGCACTCACATGTTTGTAAGTGTAGGAAAAGCGCTCGAGTCCATATACACAGGCTCTCTCTGGGCCAACTGTACATCGCAGCGTCTCATCATCTTTTCTCCCATGATTATTCCCCTCTCTTACCGACGTTATCCGGCTATCTCAAGCGTTTGCCCGCGCGTATACACCCCCCTTTCGCTCACTGATCCCCGTATACGTATAGGTAGTATGTATGTGTGCGTGTGCTCTATCGACCGCTGCCGCTGCTGCCTGTGTGTTTATTGCGCGCCTCTGTGTGTTTGTTGACGTTTTTTATTGATTCGATCAGCGGGAACGTGTGTGCTTTATTGCGCGTCGATTAAGGTGTTTTATTTCGCAAAATGACGCGCGCTATATGCTGCACTACCGTGTGTTTAGGAATTATTTCGTTTCATGTCTATTCAGAAAATGTAAATTGTAAAGCCCGTTTATTTATAGTTCATCGACGAGTCGGCGCGTATTTGGCTTGATTAATTGAATGCCCAGCCCATGGTCATGCGTCCTTTGGCAAGTTATAATTTTCCGATTTTCATTATTTATATTTTTTTTGAACTTCGCAAAATTTATGCGGCCCCGTTGTTTTTCAGCGGCGATTCGTTATTTATGCCCAGTCGAAATTTGTGGAGCGCTTATTCGCCGGGAGGCCTTTTTGGAAAACGAGAGGATCCGCTCTGCAGCTCATTAACAGCACCTGCTCCGAACATTTATTCGCTGCGGTCGAGCGCATCCTCTTGCGATTGGGGACTCTTGGCCCAATCAATTTGCTAATCAAGTTAAGAGTCGAGAAAATTTTTTCAATTCTCTTTTATTACCTGTGTACATATGCCTGCCCTGCGTGTATAATGTATCGGCTTCGCGCGCGAGCGAGCCTTTCGGGGGATTGTTCTCGAAAATTTATGATTGCGATAAAATGGGATAGCCTATGTGATTATAATTCGCTTATTTTAGGATATTGTCCTGCGTGAGGGATTAAATTGTCGAAAATTTTCTATTCTTGTAATAATGCTTTTGAAAAAGTTTATAACTTTGGATAATTTAAAAAATTACAATCACAAGAATAATTATTGATTTTATAATATTTACTGTAATAAAAGAGAATTTGCGTTTGGTATTTAGTAAGCAAAAGAATGTTCCGTCATTAATTATCTAAACGAATGTAGTTTAAGAACAATTTCCTAGGGCGATAAAAGCTTACTCTGTGAACTTTCATTCTTCGACTTGTTCGACTGTATAATTCGACTCCCCTTGTTTTTCCCGGACTTATGCTTAAAGCCAGCTCTACCCTTCGTTGTCTCTCCTTTTCTCGGCTTGCTCTAAACTTGCCAAACTCTGCCGCAAAACTTTCATTTCAGATTATTAATTCTCGGATCAGCATCACCTTAAATCTGTTTAAAATGAGCAATGTTAAACAAGACACGGTACATTTTAGAACGAGCAAAGTAATCCAAACACAACACGAGCTGAACTTTTAATTCTTCTAAATCGAATCAAATTTATACACAAGCAGCTTGCATCTAATTCCTTTTCAGCTGCAAAAGTTGCCCTTGAAAGCTATAGAATGTAAAACGAGGCGGAATAACGTGAAAAAAACATAGGCATCACGACAAAGCGATCGGTAGACGAGAGAGACGGGCGGTTTGCGGTTCGTAGTGCCAAAGAAGAGGGCTACTCGAGGGACATCGATATCCCTGCGGTTGACGCGGCGCCGCTGCCGGCGACGTGCCACCTACAAAAACCGTCGCGCGCCTCGTGTTACCACCGCGCCAAGACGTCTTTAAGAACTCACCGATTCAGAGAAGACTGTATACTTTCATAGCTCATGTCGCGGTGGTTTTGTTTTAAAGAAAATCGCTCGAATTAGAGTGCCGGTTTAAGTAGAAACAGTCGGGCTGACCAGACATGCGTACATACATAAACTCGTGTAGGCTATTTTTCCTAATCAATCATATCTTATCTGCAGAATGTATGCATCATTGTTGGGATTGAAAAAGCAAAGTAGCAGTTGACAAGCGTCAAATTTACAGCCTAGCCTGGCGGCTGTATTTTTTCGTAAATAGCCGTAACCGGACACCCTCGTGCCAGCGGCCGGCGAGAAACAAGCAAACGGCTATCGCGCACAATATACTTACAAGTCGAGCGCTGCAGCTCGTTGACTGTCCGGAGTGGCAAGGAAAAGAAATGGAAAAAGGTAAAAAATAAAGGAGGCCTCGGGGAGCAGCTCATTGGCCGAGGAGGCGAGAGCTGGACGGCCTGCAGCCGGGCATGACGCGATTGTCTCGCGCGCGTGCCAAGGCCGGTTGATTTTCGCGCCCCGCGAGTCGCGACGCGTTAGTCGGCCGATCCGTCAGCCGGGCAGCATTCGCCAACCGGCTTTCCACTTCCCCCGCCTACCTCCCGAGATTCCTTCACACCTGGTCGGCCAGCCGGCGAGTATACGTGTATATCTCGGGCCCGGCACGTCGATAGGTGTCGAGAGCCAATGAGGTGACTTGCTAACTCTCTCGGCCTCCCTTCCCTACCATTGTCCGCGTCTCCGAGCAACTGCAGCCTTTTCCTACACGAGTAGCGGCTGTCGAGCCGCGTTAAGCGCTTCGCGATATATCAGTCGTGAATCTCGGCCTTTCCCGAGGCGCCTTGAATCGCTTGAATTACTCCGATATCTCGAGTCTATTCCTACGTCCTCTAGCTCCTTCCCAATGCTGTATTTAGTCGAGCGAATGGAATATAGCTTTATCATTGGACATTCCTTTTTTTCCTTTTTTTTCGGCAATATTTTGCACTGCTGGGTACGAATATAAACGAAATCGTATTATTTAAATTGTTGGCGTTCATGACTTATTCAATATTATTTAAAATTTCGGTAGACGCTTAAAAATAAAGGGAACAAAAAGACATACGTAAAAAACAAATCTATTCGCACCGAAAAATCCTATGAATACATCTCCAAATCTCAGTGGTAGAAAACAAAAGAAGCTACAGTACATATTCCAAGCATATCCGTAGAGTCAAGCTATAGTCAATTCCTCGTCAATCCTAATCCAGACAACAGCGACGCCGGTCGTAGAGCGACTTGTTCGTCGGAACTAAAGGGATGAAATCGCTAGGGGTGGCCTCTATACGATCGCACACGCGAACGTACTCTGCTGCTGCTGTGCGTGTTAGGTTTATCTTAATGCCAAAATCAAATCGGCTACGGAGCATGGAATTATAGACGGCATTACCGCCCTATCGCCACTCGTCCGTACGAGGCTGAGGCCCGTTGGTGAATGCAACAATGCACCGACTGCGAAGAAGGCAGTTATGGCAGAGGGAGAGACAGGAGAGCCCAGCGATAGATTTGCCCCAGTGCATTTCGATGATATTGCCCCTGGCTAAAGGCTAGACTTGCTTTTCCCCTTTACACCAGCTCTTTATTATTATACGCAGGGATGGTGGAAAGTGCCCAGCATAGAGACGTTGATTTCTTAATCTACTATTGATGATCCAGCAGACGAGAATATTATTACAACTGCATTTTAGTATTGCTTCATGCTCGTTTTACCAACAATAAAAAAAAACACAAAAGTTCCGAGCTTGAAGAGCCGAGGAAAGAGCAGGATCTCGAGCCAAAGTTGAAACGAGACTTCTTAATTTCCCGTGAACGCAGCAGGAGAAGAGAACGGTAAGGGGGGTGGGGGAGAAAGAAAGGGAGGCGTTTACACGGTACGCGTGCTCGTCGCGAGAATTTTCCCCAACGAAAGCATTGCTCCGCGCGGACCCTACTGCTAAACTCGTATACTTTCTTTTTTCCTCCCTGCAGCATCATCGTCGTCGTCGCCGCGAACGAAAGCGCGTACTTTTTTCTCAGCGTCGCTTCCTTGTAAACTAATTTCCTACCATTTCAGAGGCTCTCGCGCGCGTTCGCCCGCTCTCGCTCGCGCCGAACAATTGAATTCTCTCTTTCCATTTACCTATCCGTTTGTATCAACATTTACATTTATATTTGAATAATGGCGAAATAAAAACGCCAGTCCCGGACTCGACGCGCCCCCCCCCCCTCTACTCCCTTATATACATTCACCAACCCCCCAGCTGCTGGCCCTAACCTCCTTCTCTCTCTTAGCCATTATACATCTTTTAAGCGTTCGTTTTCCAAGCCCGCGGCGTTCATCCCCCCCTCGCTCTCCTTCGCTTCAGTGGGGTTATGATCTCTACGCAGCTCTAGCGAGCGGGCCTGATAAAAAGCGTGCCTTATTAACATTTAGATAAAGGTGAGAGAGAGAATGAGAGAACTGTTTCGCCACTGCCTTATCGTTCACTCGACCCCCGCTCTCTTTTTTCTTCTCCTACTATTCGTTTAGGTACCGCGCTGTCTTCTTGCCTACCGTCGACCCTCTACCACCACGACTCTTCGGCTTTCGGAAAAGTTTATTTCGCGACAAGCTTTATACGAGTCGCGATTACCAAAGACTCTCCAGCGACCGATTTCCCCGCGTATACTTGTACCGTTGCGTCAAAGTCATTATCCTTGTATACGTGTTAGACTCCTCGTTATAATTACAAATCTTTCGAGCTTTTTTTTAAATTAGTTCACTATTATGTTTATAATTGTTCAGAGAACAAAATGTTCGGTGCGGTCGATTGTAGTCCGAGGATATTAGCACGTAATAAAAGACAAAACGTACACGTCGTACGAAAATAGATCCATAAAGAGACGAGGGGAATAAGAAAACAGTCATATGTTCCGAGTGTATTTACCCTGGTTGACTTGCGGCAGTGTTTACCGCGCAAGCCTCCGTGTGTGTCTACGTGGGAGGGTGGGGCAGGAGGGGTACAGTGAGAAGCTCGTATTCCAAAAATATCCGCAACTCCCGTCTCGACGCGTTTCATCGAAGAAATCACATTCCGCGCGTACTTTACTCCCGAATATCTTGACGCTGCTCTTGCTACTGATACTTTGTGTTGTTCTTCTCGCGAGCTCGACTCGCGCGGATGTTTATTTTAAGCTTTAACGTATTAACGAAAGCGAATGAAAATTAATAAATTTACAAAATAAACATTTGCCCTTTTCTCCTGCGTCAGACAGTTATGTTCTCGCCGTGAGAAGTGACTTTTTTGAACAACGTTGCTTTTCGAAGAAACTAACGCGAATCGTAAGCCCAAAACGAGCCTGTACGTCTTATTATATTTATAGTTTGTAGCTATACCACAGCTTGATCTTTAATTTTGCTCTTATATATTGGACGCTGGAATTCCACGGAGTCAAAAATAAGATCTATCGCTATGTGTAAATTCGCGAGTGTGAGGGATGGTAGCTCCGGAAAAAGTCTGGCATTCGTAATAGTCAGCAGTATAGACGACGAGCGCTCAGTAGCCTCGTAAACGTATAATAGAACAGGGCCCGTGGCGTCTGTACGAAGTAGCGAGCGAAAACTGCGAAGAGAAGGGGTTGCGGACCGGGGGGGGGGGGGATAGCGTTGTCGGAATGGGCTTTACGAGTCTGACGCGCGTGTTTCTGTTACTGTAATCCTTTGGCGCGCGCGGCAGGGGCCACCCAGACGGTCGAGATGGAGAGAGAGAGAAAGAGAGCAGTCCTCGGTCGGCTCAACGCCGAAAATCATAATACATAAACGGCCGGCACGATTGTCCGCTACCTCGAGCTGCCCGGCTGAAGTTATGAAGCAGTAAAACGGCCGCCCCCTGCGCGCGGATGGCCCTCCCGTAGGAGCGTCCGTGTCTTATGGAATAATTTAGATGATCAGAGGAGGGGCAGGGGCTGGGGCGCTACACCAGGCAAAGAGGCCTTGTCGTTTCCGCTCTCGTGACGACGCGCAAGTTATTGTTTCTTACAGGAGAGAGCGAGAAAGAGAGAGGATACAAGCGATATCGTATCTATATAGGCATATGCTGCACTGCTGGATTTTGCTTACTGTGCGTAGATGCTGGGGTTGTAGTTTAACTGGTTGCTTAGGTAATTCGACATGTCTGGAGTTGGCCCTCCTTTCTCGACGCTTACTGACTGGCTACTTGTACTGTGCTGAACACCGAGTACATACCTAAAACACCAAAAGATAAAGCTTAGTCTTTTTTATTATTTATATTTGTATATACATATATCAATTTGTCTTAACATTACATATATTTTTAGGGTATTATCATCAGATTGCATACGTGTGGTATAAGACTTATACGAGTAGTTTGCCTTAAAGCAATTGAAAACATTTCTCTTGGCGCGCTTATTAAATGCATTTCGTTCGGCATTGCAATGAATAATACCCACGGTGTACGCATGCGCGCGCATTATGTGTGACTGACTAATCGCTGTTGCAATCGTGTAATCGCGCTTGTTACTGCGCTTCCCTTATCTTCGCACCACTACGCTCTGATCTGCCGAGAGCGCGCGGCTTGCTAAACAAGCTTAACTTTTCTTTCCCACCCTGCTCGCCGACCCTCCTTTTATCAATCACCTTCTCTCTATCCAATAGCCTCCTCCCCGCGCCCCTCTTTCTCTCTACGACATAGCAGCGCCCTTAGCTGTTTCGAAGAATCGATAAATCTGGAAAGCATTAGGCCCAGCGCCACTTTCGAGCGCGAGAGCGCGATTTATACGGGCAATATCGAGGAGGAGGGGGATTAGCGTCGATCGCTAGTAGACACCGACCTAAGTCCTGGGCCAAGCCGATACCGCGGCTATTAGTGTCAAAATAAAAATGTGACCGCAATATACGCCACCACCTCTCTGGCTCTTATTCTCTTTCTCTCTCTTTCTCTTTGCTCGTCCCACCGACTGACACACCCCACCTGCTCTCTCTCTTTCGCTCTTACTACGCTATATACAGGCGATGATGATGTGCGAGCGCACTTTTGAGCGTTTTGAAAAAAACAAGCCTCCCCTCGGGAGTCTATTTATTTCGTTGTAGTCTGATATAAACAAAGATCGTGACTTTGAATAATGGTTAGGATTGTATTATTGCGTAATAAATGAATAAATGAATAATTAATTAACAAAAAAAAAAGCTTGTTAATTAACAATAAGCATATATGGGGCTACGTAATAAAGGTAAAACTGCAGAGGTATAGTAGTGGAAAAGGCAATTAATATGGAGCGCGGGCTTCTCGCAGCCGGCGTGTACCCACGCACATCTAATTTCCCGAAAGCTGGTCATTAGTTTTCGCGCTACAAATTCATTAGCATCCGCGAGAAAGAGCGACCTTAAACTTTCCTGAGAATCCGCACGGCTTTGCAATACCTCTCTCTTTCTATCTCACCTCCCTCCCCCGACCTCTAAGTTCCTCCCGCATACACTTCTTTTCCGCCTCTTCCGCCGCTTCTCTTTTTCTCTTTCTCTACCTCGGTATCATCATCATCATCATCATCATCATCATCATTGCGCAGCAGCAGCAGCAGCAGCAGTAGAGTCTCTCAAGCAAATTGAGTTTCCACACACTGGCTGCGCGCGAGCGCATGCTAATTAACGTCGAAATCCTAGCGAGAGAGCGCCAATATTAAAAAGAGAAAAACGAGAATGAGAGAGAGAGAAGAAGTGAGGGTCGCTCCCATAGTAAGGAAAGGCAATATTCAAATTCGCTTGCTGTACGTAGGAGCTAAAAGTAAGAGAGAGAGAGAGAGAGAGAGAGAGACGTTTTCGAATAATTAAGAGGCTCCGTCTAGCATCGTATAAGCTTAATTATATCTCGTATCGGCGGCGGCGAGGAAATAATAACAGGCGAACTCAATATTTCCAGGACGATTTTCCGGTGGGTGTGAGCCGCGTGTGGATATATGCCGGCCCGAATGCGTTACAACTTTGTAACGCCTCTAAAACACTTTTGCGCCCTTTCTCATTTTTATCTTTTCTCTTTTTTGTCTCGGCGTATGTCCACTGTCACACATTTTATTCCTCAGCCAGACTCCATACTTTAACGCATACCATATTTTTTTCCTCTCTAAGGCTTATCATTATCGGATTACGTGAGCATTTAATTTGTTTCAGCTTTTAAACGCACTTTTTTTTAATAATCTAGCAAATTAAACTTCTATATATCAAACTAGAGGTAACACTATTTTACGCTATTATACAAAACAATTACTTTTCAAAGTTAATACAGCCGCATTGCAACAATTCGAATAGACGCTAATAAATATAATTATCATATCCAGCGAGCAATCAAAATTTCTCTCCATTAATCTCTCAAAATTATTTATCAATTCCATTAGTTTCTCATTGCCCTCCGGGACCCCCTTTACACCAGCAACTAATTCGCAAAGGTCTCGAAACTAAACTCGAAACTCACGCGTAATCCCGACTTTTGCGGGGCTAGTTTGCATAGGGAGCTCCTCAAGCGGGGTAAATAAGAAGGCGCGAGCTCGAGAATAAGGAGTCGTATCGAGGCAGACGCAAGCACAGCAGAGCAGCTCACAATGCTGGGAGACTCGGGAGCACTTCCGTGCAAATATAACGCGCTGGCTTTCTCAGGCGGGAGGCGCGAACTCGCCCAGCTGTCAACCGTAGCGCACTTCCGCGGGGGCTCGTTTATCAGCGGGCCCGACTGTTTCTACGGCTCCTTCCTCCTCCTCCTCCTCTTCGCGTAGCATTCAACAGAGCCGCACGAGCCCTCTACGCTTACCCGGCGCGTACACTGCCCTAATTATGATACGAATTAACCTGGAATTCAACTTGTGTAATTGCTCCGCGTTTAAATGCGAATTACATGCTGAACATTCATATATACATGCACGCGTGTAAAACAAGAGTTGCGGGAATCGTAATAAAAAAGGAAAAATAAAGTAACCACCTTCCTCGGGAGATACTTTTTTTTCCATCCTGATTTATATTTTACTTAACACTTGAAGGCTTACAACGTAATTAACAATTTTAATGACAGTATTACGTCGTCTGTTCCCCCTCTCTTTATCTTTCAACCAAAGCGCCGCACGCGCGTTGACGCGTTATGTATTAACTTTTAAGGCAACCGGCATAAGACTCTAGTCCTGCAGTTGGCATTAAAAGCTTGAAAAAGAAAACTGGCGAGCGTGTTATTCGGCAAAATTTTGGGGTATTAAAAGCACAGAGCAACAAGACTCGATACTCGGGGAAATATTGAGACGTAATTATGTCACATATATAGTCGAAAGCAAAATTTTATAGCCCGATAAATAATTTAATCAGCATTTACGAGGAGAAAATAAAATGCGCTATAGGGTCCCCTAGCGTCGTCGTCGCAACGGCCAGCGGCCAGGCCGTTAACGCGAAATCGTAAAAAAATCGCGCTGGCAGAAGACGCAGGCTCTGAATTTCCTCTCAAATCAATCGAACGATTCACGAGCGTGTCACAGTGGACAGCGTTAAAACTATGGAAGGTTCAATGAGGCGCGGGTGAGGGGAGGGATAGGGAGAAGAGGTTTAACACTCGCGGAGTATATGTCCGTTTTATGTCAAGCGACAGAGAGCGCGTTCACGCTATAGCTTTATGCCCTCGGCGTGTAATGATCGCCGATCCGCGCGAAATCATCCATAAGTCGTGTCGCTGTGTGTGTGTGTGTGTGTGTGTGTGTGTGTGTACCTGTGTGTAGAAGGGACTTAGTCTCATGAGCGCGCGCGCAAACTGTTAACTGCGATATCCTCGGCAATCGCAAACGTGACCTTCGCCGCGGCTCATCCATGAAGTCAGCAGATCGTAACGAGCGACATATAACTGCCCCGGCTGATAGCTGTACATGGAAGGCAGCGAATACCACAAGAGTGAGATAGAGAGAAAGTGTAAAGACGACGGGGGAGGATGGGAGAAGAAGTTCCGAAAAAGATATTAATGTAATACCTTTTGTAATTATTAACCTTTAGCGCGAACTCACGTGTCTTCCTGTGATTCATGTATATGTATACATCCATATCAGATATATATTGTATATATCTAGAATCAGAGCTAAATACACTCGCGTGTCTGAGCAGGCTTCGCTCTTATCTACTTGCGTACATATATTGTTTGCGTCTGACATCGCGGGGATCTTATCTTATTTGCCCGTTCCCTCTACTTCTCTGTCTTTCTCTCTATCCTTCTTTTGTGCGAATACCAACTGAATCTTATTAATAATATGGTGCATTCTAGTTTCTATTAAAATTCAAATATTCTGACGCAACGAGCATAATCGGATAGAAAGTCCGTCAAAATCAAAGCCTTGCATGCACAGGAAAGGAGCGAACTTGCAACGGAGATGAGTAAAGGCAGAGAAACGGTTAAGAGCGAGCCGAGTCTCGTGTTATTGCCGATCTCGCTTTTATGATTCATAACTCGAGAGCGCGGTCAAGGAAGTCCCGGGAGAGAGAAAGGGAACGAGAGAGAGAAAGACAAAGCGGCAAAGGGTCTGGAACGGAAAGAACGACGAGGGATTCACTGCTCATAGTCGCTAGAGCTGTTGCCACTATACCTCTATGTGTGTATATTTGCGAGTGTGGGCGTTTGTGTGCATCGAGCGAGGTGTTCGGGTGGTAGAAGCCGGATCCAGCCGGGCCTGCTCGGCTTTGAGGACTCCGATTGTACTCGTGGCGGGCTGGCAGGCGCATATAGGTAGTCTACGAGAGAACTGCTGTCCCAAGTATTCGCATGTGGGAAAACTATTCTATTATGCTCGGCTGCTACGCTGGCGATAATAACCGCAATAAATGTCGCTCGGGCATTCTCTCCGGCGCTAGCTCTCTCGCTCGCGCGCGCGTGGCTTTTCATTGCCGGATAAATAATACTTTAATTGGCACGCTGCGCAACTGATATACGTATACACGTATGCATAGATATACACGTAGAGTGAATGCGCGCGAGTAGAGAGAGAGAGAGAGAGGCCGGTGTGAGTTATTGCGATACCCGGCGTCGGCTCTGATTATGCGCTATAGTTCGATAAAGAGCTGAAATTATCGAATAGTTGGCCGAGTATGTCATGGGCTATGTGCGTCCGCGAGTTTTACGAGATTAATGACTTGCCTCGCACCTTTTCCTATCGTGCGTTACGTGTACAAGCACTGGCTGAGTGGTTATTCTATCGACGTTTGCGACTCTCTGCACAAGTGAGAGTAGTAAAAACGCGCTTTTACTTTTTTTTACCACTCTAACCTAAAAATCGCAACTTTGAAATGATCTTTAAACTCTCATGGTACAAAATATTTAAAAGTATTTTTCCATCTCGTTTGATGTTCTCACTCGGTTTGTTCGTGCGAGGTAAAAAAAACACTATTCAAATGACTATTGATTTCGAAATGATAGATATACTAGTTATAATTGAAAACGAACAGGATATTAAAAGGAAAGAAAGAAAAGGTGGAATCCAACGGAATGTTAACGAGCAGGACAGCTGTTACAACTGCTCCATCGTATCAGCGATTATCGCATCAGAAGCAATAAATGAAATCTCGGTCATCAGCAAAGTTATCCGCGTGTATCGCCTTGCGAGCAACAGTTTGTCTGCATGCAGCGAGCAACGTGCCTGTCCCCTTTATCAAAAGTCGCTTTCATAACGGTTACGCAACGTCGCAGTCGCAACGGATCGGGAGCGCATCCTCCGAGGCGGCGAGTGTGTATGCTAGGCCCACCAGTCAAGCTGAACGACTGACTATGAACGCCTGCAGCAATGCCAGCAGTAGCAGCAGCCAGCTCCACTTAACGCTAATAATTAGCTCTATTGGGCTGTCCCCCTCGACTGCTGCTGCTGCTCCAGCTGTAGGCAAAAAGCAGTCGCGAGCAGAGCAGACTTCCTGCGGCTCGGCCGGATATAAAAATAGAGCGAATCTCTGCTACTGCAGTCACTTTGCCTTTCGCCGTCTCGCTTTATTTATCTCCCCCTTCGTCAACTCTCGTCTTTTCTATCTCCGGCCCTTTATCGTGCGCTTGCGCTCAGCCGCGCGTATTATGAGCGCTAGGTTTTATTCTGCCTCCTATTCTCTGCTCCCTCTCTATCTCTTTGCTCTGTCTGCCTACATCTATATGTCCCGGTTATGCGAATATGCGATTGCCATTGGTTTAAGTCACGTAAGCGGGAGTGTTTCATTGATTTTTGTATATTTTACGTTATTTCAATCACGCGAGTCTTCTTTGTTCGTAATACTAAAGATAACGCGGTTGCAGAAGCTCCAATGTACAAGCTAACTATAATTCCTTATCAAAGAAAAGCCAAAGGCAGCTACTAATATTATCTGGCAGTACATACATCATAGACATGGTGTGCCAGCAAGCAGCAATAAAAGAGAGAAAGAGAAAAAGACTCGGGGAGAAAGGGACAGCACAACAAGCCGAGTAAGGCGAAAATCCCATTGGTCGGGTATTAAATACGTATACATCAATTCGGTCGTACACACACACACCTATAGATATATATGAACGAGGCCGTTCATTTTCAGGGACGTATATAAGAGCAATGGCTGGGTAAACGAACCGGGCGAAAGCTCTCCGAGATAACAATACAGCCAGAGCTTCTCACTCTCTCTCTCTCTCTCTCTCTCTCTCTCTCTCTCTCTCTTCGCGGACAGCGCAGATCCGGGATAGCCCCGGTGTATCCTCGGTACCGAGAGATCGTAAATTATTTAGGTGCCTGGCGTGAGCCCCTCCTATACGCGCATCCCCCTCCTGCGCTCCGAGGGAAATTAAATAACAACAAAACAATAAAAGACAATTGTTCCGCCTGAGTTTTATGGCAAAGCGGGAGAGCCGCTTGCATTTCGTCTACAGCCTTTTCCTCGGACTGACCTAGCCATGTAGGTTATAAGCAGAGGGGAAGGGACGTAATGAAAGAGGTGGGAGAAGTGAGATGAGGAATTGGCTCGTGTGGTAAGGGAAGGTCAAAGCTGCCGACTGGTCATCGGCTGATGTTTACAAGTTGAATGTTTTTTGTTTCTCTATTGCGAATTTTCAGGGCAAGTAATCATCAAGGCAATAGCTGCGAAAATAAAGATTAAAGGAGAAAACTCGATCTTCAGCAAGCATCGGAAGAGCTAGGGCATAAATAGAGAAAGAGCTCCGGTAATACAGGAAAATTAAGGAAATAAAAGATAAAGCCTACACTGGCAGATATAGGCGCTCGCACCCCTCGGCGCTTGGTCGCCAGCGCGAGCATTTTATTGCTCTCGGGCTAAAGGGGCCGAACGAGATGATGCATTTGGCACCCTCGCTCGTACGCACACCTCCCCCCCCCGACTCCTCCACGCGCGTAATAAACAGGGGGACAGGAGGAAAGCTCGGCCGGACGATGGTCACTTTATTTAAGGGGTGTGATTTTCGGCGACACTCTTTTTCCGGCACTTGCTCTTTCTCTCTCCTCCCTCGTTCTTTTGCCTGGCTCTCACCCTCTCTCTCGTGTGTTTCCGATCCCCGACGCGCTTTCCCTGTTTTTGTCTGGCGTTTTTAGACTTGTAGACAGCCCCCTCCTGCTTGCTAAGGTATTTTAAAAAGCTCTCTCGACGTGTCTTTATCATCCGCGTTTACCAACTTGAGACATTTTACGCTCGATTAAATATGCCATATGCGCGATTGAGATTTTATTATGGTTACATTTGTAGAGCGTATAAAAAGCACAAAGGACAATGATCACGTAGTCCTGCCAAGGAAAAGAAAGCTCTGCAGTAAGAACGAAAGCATAGAAGCACGCAGTCAAGGTCTAGCATGAGGTTAAGCGTAACAGGCCAGGGATGATAGCGAGGTAAGCACTTCAAAGATTCGAGGAGTCAACGTTCTCTCGAGGAGAACACATAGAGCATGCCCGCCTCGAGATAGTAGCCACTGCTGCTGCGGCTATGTCCCCGAGTACAAGGAGCGGAATTGTCGAGCACCACAAGTGGAGCGTCTACCACCGGCTGTTTGTACACGCACGTGTGTGCACGGAGAGAGGTAACGGATCTCCCTCTCGTACACATTCAAGAAATTTCCCACCCTCTCGAGATTACAGCGAATATTCTTACACGTGAACTCTGTAGCAACCTCGAATAGGACTTGACGATAAATTTGGGGAATTTTTTGTTATAGCCCAAATAGTTTTTAATTCAAAAATTAACCAAGTAAGTCTTTTTCTCTTGACAGGGAAAAATTTTGACAAGTTGGAAGTTAAAATAAGGACCAAGTGATGTTTGTTTTGTCTCTGCTTACATCATCATGCAATTCTATTGAGCGGCAAGTAGACGTAACGAGGGAAATAATCAAAATAATCAAATAGCTTGTCGACAATGCGACTACCCACTCAGTTCCATTAGCTTGAATAATGTTAAATTGAGAGAGCCAGAGACACGGATTAACATCTCGAAATATCTCCTTTCGAGACGACGATGTCCCTTTTGCGCTCGAGAGTCATTAGTCCAACTGCGCGCGCAAACTGCTGCGGCGAGCAACAACCGCAATAACAATGAAGTTGATTTGCCTTGACGATTAGCCGCTTAATCATGCTAATTAGACTTTTTTCTTCTTCTCTCGGCAACCGATTGTCCCTTTATTATCGTGACTTGAAGCAGCTCGTATCTTCCGGAGGATGTTGCAGCCTCTTCCTCCTCCTCTTTAAACAAACTATCATTCAAGTATTCTCAAATTTACAATATCCAACAAGCAAACAAAAAAAACAACAAACAATAAGAAATCAGCTTTTTTTCGAAATTACGTATACAGATACGTGACTGTGGTAGTAGTATAAGTCAGTCAAGCTACATGCTCTCACGAGTAACCGTCATATACATGAGCAGCGTATACGGCTCACGCAAGTATAGACCGGCGTGCTTGCATACTACTCGGCTGCGCGTGTCGCGTCTGCAAGCGCGCGCGCGTTGTTTGACCAAGGCTTTCTCTCTCGCTCTTACAAATACATTTTGCGCCCAGTTCTCTCTCTTTTTCTCACTGTGTGTGCTCCCGGCAAATGTTCCCGTTTCCGCGTTGCGGCCTTGCGCCACTCTCCTTCCTACAAATTACTCCTCTCTCTCTCTCTCTCTCTCTCTCTCTCTCTCTCTCTCTCTCTCTCTCTCTCTCTCTCTCTCTCTCTCTGTCGCCTCTATCCCTTTTTCCAGGACGTCAAGCCGCGGTTTGTTTAGCGTCAAGGCCTTGTCCCGGCAGCCGTTCGTTGAAAATTTAATTGGTTTGGAAATATTTTGGTTTGCCCATTGCAGAAGGAGAGAATGTGTAAGCTGAAGCTTGAAGAGTTCCTTCCAGGCAACGACGTGTGGACTTTCCTCAATTTTCTCTCTTTCTCAGCTTTGCCTAGCTCGCTGGACATTACTTGGCTTCTCCTACTACTCGGCTGATTAGTGGCATTAGTTCTCGAGGACTTCTCGGAAAGTAAGATGTGTCCCCGGAGATCCTTTAGCTGTATACGTTTCTCATGTACCGACTAGCTTCTCTTCGACTCTTTCTAGACAAGTGGCACAATATATACGTCAACGAGGACCGTGAGAATCTTCTATTTCTTCTTATCTCTTATTTTCCCAAACTATGATTATGATGCAATTATAATTTGAATCGTAATTTATTATCTTACTTTTTGAGAATCTTGACGGAGAAAAAGCAAAGCTTTATTTGACAATTTTGAGGGAAAAAACTTATCGCGTAGCAGGGAGGCTCTTTCATTTTCATTCGCATTAAACAACAATGGACTTCATTAAAGCTAAAACGAAAAGGAGCCAGAGCGAAGAGAGCTTTTAAAAAGAAATGAAATAAAAACTCGGAGCACTTGGGTTATCAGCAAGTTTCCACTTAAAAAAGAGAGAACGAGAAAGAGAGAATGGGAGGTGGAAAAAGAAAGTAGTGTCATGTAAGAAGGTAAGGTGGATGGGGGAGTAGAGTCGCTGCGATTACGGTGGCCCGATAAAAGCCAAGCCCCTGAAAAGTTATTACGCGAAATGGACTCGTCGAAATATCCCGAAGTCGGAGCTCAGCTTAACGGCGGCGGCAGCGGTAGTAATAGCTCGAGTGCTGCTCTGCAGACAGCCAGTGCCAAGAGCAAGAGAGAACTTAATCAACGCCCAGTCGAGTGTTTATGATTTTTCTTATTGGCCTCATATCTCGAGCTCTTGCTCCGACGTCTTCATTTTCACCCCAGCTCCGGCTTGGGCTACTCCTTACGCGCTCGCTCTCTCTCTCTCTCTCTCTCTCCGTTTCCTTCGTTCCACTTGCTCCCTTGCATCCCCGGCTCTGGAGCTTGATGCCGTGATAAGCTCGTCTCTCGGCAAGTTAAATCGCACGGAGCAACGATATTGCAGGGACTAAATAAACTAACCGAGCTTCAGTTCATTCAAAATCGCTTTTTCTTTTCTGTTAAATTCATCCTGACCTAATTCCTTCTTTTTTTTTAATTCCTTCATCAACAGTAATGGTTTGGAAAAAAAATAATCATAAAGAAGATCAAAGTATGGAAGAAGGGAGTGAGGGAATAAGACAGGGGTCTCGATGTCAAAGAAAACGCGGCGAACACAACGCAGCACAGGGACACGAGACGCTGAACAAACACGATGAAGCCTCGTTGTCGATCGAGCAATCGCGCGAATGGCTCGGCAAATACATATCCCACTGTCTCTTCATCTCTTTTGCCCTGCTCTCTAGGATTTTGTGGAGACGCAATCGGTCAGCCGCGTCGACAGCCACTATACACATGTCGTCCATTTCTAGTTCAAACATATCTCCGCCTCTTCTTTCTCTTTCTTTCTTGTCTTTCTCCATCCCACTTCTCAACCTCTTCTTGGACTACAACAGTCATGGGAATCGTAAAATGTATTCGAGACTACTACGGAACATGTTCTAAGCCTTTTTCTAAAAGAATAATCGAATAACAAAGATAATTTGACGGTGAAATGTTGAACAACCAGGGGAAATGAGCGAGGAATCGATCGACTTGGCCCCAGCCAAAGCCTAACGAAACTCGAGTGGTGGAGGGAGGGAGAAGAGTAGTAGGGTGAGCGCGGAGGTGGAGAGGTCGCATGCATAGTATATCTCTGCTGGTCAGCGTTACGTAATTTGGCTAGTAATAGGGGGCTCTCTCTCTCTCTCTCTCTCTCGCGTGTGTGCATGCAGGAGAGACGAGTCGTGGCCGGAGTTGGCCCTTTGCGACCGACTGCGCGCGTTTCTCCTCTAAATTATGATTAATCGGCTCGAGAGAGCCCCGGCGGCCCGAGCTTGAGAAAATTCAAGCGCGATCCCTCGACACGAGTCACCGCTTAGAGCAGGACAGAGGCAGCGGGCTTGGCCCGTCGAAGTTACGAAACGTCCTTGTTTATAATGATTAGCATTCTAATATAAAACTTTAGCTCGGCAAAACGATCGATAATCGTGTTATTTCGGTGCGCTTAATCGGATATTAAAAAAAAGCAAAAATGCTGTATCGAAACGTAAAATGAGCATAACGCAATGACAGGTCGTGTACAGGCAATAATCAAAAGAGTAGCTTGAGGGTGAATTTACAAGTTGTGTGTGTGTGTGTGTGTGTGTGTGTGTGTGTGTGTGTGTGTGTGTGTGTGTGTGTGTGTGTGTATGTAAGCGTTTCTTCAAGGGCAGGTGGATTTTGGCCGGGGCTGTATATACGAACGCGGCCGCGTGGCGATAACGAAATCGGCGAGAAAGAGGAAGAGGAGTGCCAGGCTGCCTGACTGACACTCGACTGACTTATGCAAATAGCCGTGGCGAGGCTGTGTTGGCTGGCCCGGTCGACGCGATATCAGATTATATCGTACACAAACCAAAGACTTTGGCCGCGCGCGTGTGTGTACATGCATGCGCGCGAGCAACCGAGCTGCAATTTAAATTATCCGAAGGATCAAGAGAGCCATTCTCCCTTTCGACTTCTCCAAACGAATCTTTCCGTTTCATTTGATTTTTATCTTTTCTCGTTAGTTATGCTAAGGCTCATCGCATCGCTTCTTCGCCAGTCTTTGAAATAGATGTAATATTACCTTTTGACTTACTGCCGAAAAGTCGCATCTAATAATATTAAAAAAAAAAGGATTAATAACCGATATCGTGAATAATTGAAATTGATAAGAAAAAGCTGTGGAATTATCAGTGAGTCAAGTTGATAGAGCAGTGAGACCCTAATCGGCATGATGACTTCAAGACGAGAACTCTCCGCTCCGTCATATAACTCGAGGTGTCCGGCCACCGGAGAAGGCTTTATCATTAGACTTGAGTGTCCAGCGGGTAATTACAATGAGACACCTCCTCGTAGCGTCAGGTCGAACCGAGAAGGATGTAGGTAAGGACGAGGAGGAGCATAGCAAGTAGTCAGATACGCGACTCCGTAGGAGGAGAAGGGCCCCGTAGCCGGTCTATGATTAGTGGAGGGCCGCGCTGCCAGCAGAGTGACCCTTTCAATTAATCGCGCCTCTGCAGCTAGTTCTCGTTAGCCCCAAGAGCTCTCTCTCTCTCTCCTGAGATTCATAGTGCGAGCTCGCTAACGCATTTTGATTACAGCCCAAGAAATCACGGCTAACGCCGAGGCTGCAGCCGTGCAAAGTTGTCGCGGTCGCGGTAAGCCTGGAAGCACGCGTAACCAGGAAACCAGTAGCCACTGCAGGCGAGCCTCGAAATTTTAATTGTAAAGCAAGTTTCGTGCAGCGCCTCTATACTACACCATTCCACCTGGGCTCGAGCCACGGACTTTTCGAATTTCAGTAGAGTCCAGCCCAGCGTAGCCTGTAATCATTCGGATTTCGCGTCGGATTAGAGAAGCGCCGGGGAAAAAATGATTTAATTAGCCGAGGATAGTTGCTCGGCGCGCTGCTATCGAAAATCCCAGAGGATCCCCCCCCCCCCCGCGGAGGGCATCCTCAGCTCTCTAGATCCTACGAGCGGGCTAAACGAATTAACAGCAGTGACAAACAGCGCCGAGCGAAAAACAGACAGCTTCGCAGGCTCGAAACTGCACGTGCCCGATCATTATTGCACTGGCGAGTCAGCCTCCGCGTCAGCCTCTGACAGGCTGCCGACAGCCGAGCAACACCCCTCCCCCGTCGCAGCAGCGGCCCCGACGCCCGCAAATTGCATCTCATTCGCACAATGCCTAATTCCATCGGAAATAATAATGGGAATGTGGCGGCCACGAGATTGCCTTCGCACCCGCCGGATTACGATATATTTCAATAGTCCCCCGCGCACCCTCTATCCCCACAAACACCACAGCCACGTGCAGCTTGTTACACCTAGCAAATCAATCTTCGACACTCTTGTCGCCATTTGTTTTTCCCACTGCTCTGCCTACCCAACGACTACGGCTTAGCCTATAAGCCCTTTCATTTTTCGCTTTCTCTCTCTATCTTTCTGCTCGGCACTTGTCATTTCGCGAGAGGTATATAAAAAGCGGCGACGGTGGCAGCAATACGGCGAAAAGGGGATCATCGATCGATTCGAGCATACATACACGTGTACACGCGCGGAGAAGAGCTCGTCTCTGCTGCTTGCCTAATAGTCTCGCGCGCTTAAATCTTGCTGGGAAATCACCATTCAGCTGACGTCGCGGCGCGAGAGCCATATAATTTACTTGTGAAATACGATTCCGCCTGTCTTTCTCGCTGTCTCTCTCTCTCTCTCGTTCTCCTTCGCGGCCTCGGCAATATTTTTTTTCCAGGACTCAAATTATGAGGCTCGATCGCGCGCGCTCCAGTGCAATAAAGAAGAAAAAGGATATAAGAAGAACAAGCCTCCGCTGGCAACACAAAAGACGGAAAAATAAATAATAAAAAAGAAAAAGAAGAGAGAAGAAAAGAAAAGAGGCGAGAGGAGAAAGAAACGTCAGGAGATGTAACGGAGTAGGTGCGCTCGTAATCGCGCAAACGCACACACGTGACGCGTACGCGCGCAACTCCGAGAGTGAAAGATAAACGCTTTGGCTTTCTCCTTTTCTTACGCACCGCGCAATTTCGCTCTGCATTCCAGACGCTGGAGGAAGAAAAAAAAAGGTAGCGCCTGCCGGGCCTATACAGGTGGCAAAAAAATCCAGAGACCCAGGGCGTAAGTCGCAGGAGAAACAGAGAGCAGGCTCGTTTCGTTTTTCGCGCTTTTCTCCCTGGCTTACTATATCGCCGAGGCACAGACCGGACAGCTGTAGGACGAGGCAAGCGCGTGCACGCGAGCGCGTGTCATTCTCGCGCGCACGTGCGTGCGCAAACGCGGAAAGCCGGGCCGATGGACGTTTCCGCGCCAGAACGCCCGTGTAAGGTTTTTTAATGCGCGCGCGACTGTACTTTCGCGCACTCTGAGCGACGTGTTCTCCTATGGCGTGTCTGCGCTTTTATCCCTGCTCGTATCTGATATATCAGTCAGGGCTTGGAGTGTACAGCTAATGCTTTTTCATCGCGTTAAAATGCTGATCCTTGTTTTTTTTCTTCACCGCCCTCACTCAACTGTTCACTGCCGGTTGTTTTTGTTGGAATTTTGCAAGTATTAAAGCGATTTGTTGCTTGCAAGGCTAATAGTTTTGCCGAGTAGTCACATGTAACTTGTTCAACTAATGGCTGTAATTTGGAATATATTGAGCGCGGCCGAGAGCTTCCTGTTCAATTAAAAACGCCAATGTTTTTCGTTTGAATCGCGATTGCTCACATCTATCTAGGCATCCAAGTTTTAATTGCGTTAAACCTATCCTAATAACGAGCCGGTGCAAAAATTTTAAATTGGGAAATTTATTATAAAAGTAATATAATTGAATGTTATAGGCGAGAAGGAGAGAACTGCTGAATTCGATAGGTATTAAAGTATTAATAGTTTACAATGTTGCTTACGTAAGAGAGGTATATAATGTATTAGGCTGTTACTTAAGCTCATTTAGATTTGGATTATGTAAGTTAGTGTGTGATAAATTGATTCATAATTTGACTAAATTAAATCCCACATTGTAATGTAATCGAATATGCTTGTAAAGCAATACTACCATCATTTGTATTAAAATAAAATAGTAAAAGAAAAAAATGAAAATATAATTTTTTCGAGTTTTACGGTTTCAATGCTCGAGGTACTTTTGATACTCGTTTGTGTTGATTCACAGCTTATCGCGGCGATAACAATGTTTGAATTAATCAATCGATTTTGACTTTTAGGACTTATCTCGGTCGAAGCGCCAGTATTTCTATCCTGCGCAGGTGTAAGTATTAGCCGTATAGAAAATAAAACGACTCTATCCGTTTGAAAGTTTTTAATCCGCGGCTTTGTTGCCAGATACATGAAAGACTGTACCCAGCAGTACATAAAATTCAATTCGTCTTACAAAACATTATTTACCGTCATCAGCTGCTGCCATACAATAACAATTGCACATTAAACAAACGCATCGAGCAGTGTCTGCATAATGCAGACGTTCATTTATTAATCTTTCACGAGTACATGCCAGAGCCGAAGATTAAAACTCCGACTTGGCGCACGTCTCCGACGCGACCCGAGGGTGGAAAAGGCATCTTGCCACCCTTCTAACAGCAAATTATACGCGCTCGAACGCGACAAGTGCGGAGCTCCCGGGTAAGACCAGCTGCGGTCGTTCACCCACAGCCAAACTTCTCGCTCGTAATTTTTATCGGCGTCCTCGCGGGAGTGCGCGAGCTTTTTCAGTGGAGAGGGCCACAGATGCCGCGGCCTTCCGGCAAATGGAAGTGGCCAATCGACACGGGGGAGCGACGTGCACGATAACGATACTCATCGGGAGTTTGGCCTCCTCTAAAAGCCCGACTAGGCTCTTTGGGAGAATGACGCCAACAGTCAATGCCAGCCTGTGTCTTTGCCCGGAGCTTCTTTTTCCCTTTGCTTAGACATACGCATTCGCGCTAAAGCAGCTCTCGTGTGCATGGCAAGATGGAATTAGAGCCCAGCGTAATTTCTGACACGCGCCTATCCCGAGTATAGCGAATTGATTGATGGCCGATGTTAAGCTATCAAACCATTAGTGCGAGAAGGAACACTTTGACGAGAGAGAGAGAGGCTTTTGTGGCGTTTGATAAGAGTAGCAGCTTTCAAAACAGACGATCGGTGACACGGACGAGAGACACGGCACATTCGCGATGAGCCTTAATCGCTCGACAATTTGTCGGACAAACAGATATACGCCCGTTTCGAAATCCACCTCGGCGTCGGGCATAAAGCTTTCACATTAACACTGATAATAAACACGTCAAGATAGCATAACAAAAAAAAATGGAAAATCATCGATTGCCCGGTACTCTCGGTGAAATAAAAAGACAAAAAAAGAAAGGTTGGCGTAGATGAAAACATTGGGCGGGACGCGCTGTAACGAGCAAACTCACGCTCTTTGTTTGCTTTGAATCAATCGATCGTCTAATAATATTGCTTCATCATCTGGCGCGTTTCGTTATCGTAACTAAACTTTTTGGGTCGCCTATACTCTCTCTGGCCCCTGCGCGTATGTTCTTTTATTCACGTTATTATCTCTACACTGAGAAAAATTTCTAGTAAAAATTACAACCTACTATTGTAAAAATTGCTATATCCAAATAGCATTGCTCGGATATACTTCCAATGTTACAA
>JAPYYQ010001856.1:0-27486 GCA_030522585.1 Anagyrus pseudococci
TTAATATATTTCGAGTCTGTCCCCCAAAACCTATACAGTATAGTAAATTTTCTAAAATTTTGTTGTAAAATTTACTTATACTTATTTATACGTGTACACAGCTATATACGAGCTCGTAGCTTTTTTTCCCCGTCGGCTCTTTTTCAAGCCCGTAATCCCGTATTTATATTTGTCTTTCCCTTCGTTAACCCGCTTTTACGGCTGCTGGGGGCTCTTCAAAATCCCGCGCGCGACGCGCCAGCGCGTATCCTCCCGCGTAATTAAGGATCTTTTCATAAAAGCCAATATCATAAATTACAATGCGAATATTATACGCATATTTATTCCCTCCGATAAACCTTGTAAAAAAGAGAGTACACGTCATAACCGCCCGTTTAAGCAAGAATGCAACCTTATAGTGGCGGCCTTATTATATCGCTCCTCCCCCCGTTTACCAGTCGTCCGCTTTTATTTTCCGGCCTATTAGGCTTCACTAATTAATTTTATCATGCTAAATTGCTGGATCTCGTGCGGATCCTTATCCCGTAGCCGTAAACGTTTAACGACACACTAACCCCTCTCGCCTCTATGACTTCACTTTCTTTTACTCGTCATTAAAACTCGTCCCGATATCAGCGCTCATAGACGCGTATATACCGCTGATCACACATGGCTGCCCATCCAAAGGAGGGGAAATATGAAGGATCGCACGGTTATAACTTTCCCTTGCGTTTCATTCAGTTTTGATGAATTGCGCGTTTATCGGGGGGATGAAAAAGAAATGAATCGATGCGTTTCCGGCAGTGGAGTAAGCTGCTTAACGGTCGAGTACCTCGATAATCCCGCTCTTAGCTGTACCCTAGACTCGGCATCTGCTCTGGATATGTGCTTTTTCGAGGTATATTCACCGTTTGTTTCACATAGTCTATGATGGTTTTTCTCTGTGCTCCGGCTTGTTTGTTTCTGAATTATATGGGCTCGAGTTGAATTAGTTTGACTGTGAATTCAACAGATTGACGTTCAAAGTTTCATACAATTCATTTGAAGATTACCAAGAGCGATTTCGTGTTTTGTAATTCAAACTCGAGAATTGTTAAAATTATTGAAAAAATTTCTTTTTAATATTCTTAAACAATTTTAGCTATTAGAACCAAAGCACGTAAAGTTCTTCATTACCTCGATAAATCTCGCCTTCCATCTAGAAGAAAAAAAAAGAGCGAGAGGAAAAAGGAAAAACGAGAAGGATAGAGAGACAGAGTGAAAAAGAAAATGGTTATTAAAGTTTTGGTACGACAGACAGGTAAGACGTCCGAAGTTACAGGGATAATCTATCTGAAAAGTTTTCCGAGTCCGGCAGCAGCGGCGACGAGGCGGGCAGGGAGGGAGGCACGTTTAACGTAGCTGCAGAAAGAGCTTTCAATTAACCTAATTTTGAACTTGATTAGCGCAAAAAGGGGCGCACGAGAGGAGATTTTTGGCCTTTGAGAGATCGTCGTCTCGTTCGGCCTCAATTTCGGAAAATAATTTACTTTGAGCGGGTTTTGCTCGCAATTCCGTACGCCTGGTAATGCGCGGTAACTATTTAAGGGCTAAAATTTGAACTCCATCTTGGGATGTAACGGGACCGAAGATGAGGCTAATCGAAGGCTCTTATTATGGGCCGGCACGGTTTAGCGAGAAAACTTTTCCTCCTCCACCACCTCCTATCCGCTTATTTTTCAACCTTCGGGCAGCGGCTGCGGCTGCTGCATCGTCTCATCTCGTTTTAGTAAGTCATCGTAAAAATCTTAACGGTAATCCCCTCCCGATTTTCCCATAAGGTAATGGTCCTGAAATTTCCTTCAAATTAAAACATCTTTCTCGTCCAAATGACCTTACTAATTTCCTCGGCTTATTTACGTATTCCTTAGAAAACAATATAATTTGATTTACCGGCTATTTTCCATTTACGTATATAACCCTCCCTGCCTGATATATATACACGTATACACGAGACCGGCATTTATTTATGGATTTTCAAAATTATACTCAAACCCCTTGCATGAACGCGGAAGCGATCCCATCGACTTTGTCTCGCGAATAAAACCATTGCCGACCAAGCAAGAAAGGGAAACACTCTAAATCATTTCAAACGATCAGTTATTAAAACCCCCCAGCGAAACCGACGATATATTCAATCTCCCTTTCGTTCACTCTCAATTAAAAATAAAAAAAGCGGCAAATAAGAGTGTCAACATAATCCAGTGGCAAAAGCGAAAGACTGATAAAGAAATAAAACTAATCGAGCGAGCTTTAACTGCCTCTCGCTTTAAAGGTGATAAATCGCACCCTGGCGAAGAAGCGCGCGGTCGTAAGAGCGATCGGCCACTCGCTTCCCGGAATCCCGAGCCCCGCGGAATTTAAATCGCCTAATCTCTGCACGCGTTCTCTCTCTCAGCCCGTATAGCAGCGGCGGCGGAAGAGCTTCTCGGTGCCTCTTTTACGCGACAGACCGGCCGAGAGCAAGAGAGTCGTATACGCAGGCGCGCTAGCCGATTAGAAGGGCTTTGCCGCTCGGGCTGGCGCGAAATCGGCCCTCTCCTTGTGTGCGCAGCAGCATCTCCTCCTCCTCCTTCGCATATGTATAATGTATGGGGCACAATGGCATAACAGTGCCCGGCGACCAGCAGTACCGGAGCCCGCTGCAGGCGTATTGTCATTACAAGAGCCACTGTGCTCGCTGACCTCCCGCAGCGGGTTCCCACGCCGCTAGAGAGTAACGTTCGCCGCGCGAATATCCTTCCGATTGCCCTCCTCCGCGGCCGATGTATCGCGGCTGTAGACCCCTTACGCCTTCTCTCTCTCCTCTCTTTCTCTTTGGCTCCGCTCGTTTTCACGGCTACGTGGAAAAGCAGCGGATGTGGTGCGCCGCGCTGCTCCCCCTCCTGTTACACCGTTGCACTCGGTCGCGGCTGGCCGAATTATCGAGGAAAGCACGGAAGGCTCGCTGGATTATTCTCTCGCTCTCTTGCCTCTTTGTTCTCCATTCGAGCGCGTAGAAATCGGTAAACAATACAAAGGCCAGTAGCAAGCGACGAGTCGTCGGTATAGATATACTCTCAGCTGAGCGTTAGGTTGTATATTCGTGGATTCCTAGGTTTTTATCGAGCAGACGAGGGAGCGCAAGGTGTGACGAACTTGGTACCGCTCGGCTTGGAGCACACACCAATGCCGGAGGCGCTAATCGACGCGGACGTTCAGTGTGAAAGTATAGGCATACACGCACGGCTGTTAGGATTAGAATGTTTTACGAGCCAGTGGTCGTTAAAAATCTCGGAGTTTGCACTCCTTTCGTTTGCTCATCGCGAGATTGTGACGCTGCATTTTTCTGTCTTATCGTACTCGGAAGTATCTACTTACGCTATCCGAGGCTATCCGACGAAGACACCGCTGTGACAATCACCTTATTACTTTTTTCCTTCACGTTCTCACGTGCGTCTCTCGTTGAAGCAGCGTCACATCCAGTCGTCGATCATCAAATGAGCAGCCTATCTTTTTGAAGTAATCGGTGGAGCATACAACGCGCAGAGTAGCCCGCGGGAGGCTCAATAAAATCGACAAACTTAGGAGACAGCGGTCGGAGATTGATGTTCTTATTCTAACGTACGTCAAACGTCTGCCTTTGGTCCGGTTATTTTTCCAGAGCATCCCGCAGCAGAGCGGCCTCAAGAATACGTTCCCACATGTGCCCCCTCCCCACGAAATCCTTAAGCTCTCCGGTGTCTCAAAGAGACACCGCCACGCGCGACAGCATCCGTCTGTCGGCGACAGCCGCCAAAAAGCCAGGCTCTTTGTGCTTTTGTCCACGAGAGCAACGAATCAAAAGAGCCTGGCGAAGATCCGTCGATAAAAAAAAAGCACACCCACGGAGAGGGGCTGGGAGGGGGAGTTGGAATGACGAAAATAAACGAATCCAGGCTGTGGGAGATCGGGCTTTGAGTCGTCTCGGAGAAAAACCGGCATACGCGGCCCGCGTGTATCTCGGCCCAATTCATCACGAGGGCCCTTTTATCCCCCTCCCCGGCCCTCCCCTTATCTTCGACTCTCTCTCTCTCTCTCCCCCATATTCCCCGTGGCGAGTTATGGGTCTTGAAGGAGCGTCGGTGCTCTCTGGCCGCGCGCGCACGTACAAATTGCCGTGTCGTGCCCGCAGGAGGTGTCGCTCTCTTCGCGACGACGACGCTTCCCCTCTGCCCTCTCCCTCGTTTGTGCTTCTTTCCGTCGCCCTCCAGTATAGTCCAGCGGCTCTTCGTCTCTGTCGACTTGTTAAGGACCTACCAGCTGGCACTGCATACATCGGCAAATTTACGTTCCAACGATAGGCGTTGTATAGTCGCGACTGTACGAGCCAATGTGCATCCGCCTTCTCCTGTTTAGTCCCCCCCCTCACACGACTATCGCTGGAAGTCGCTCGATCGGTACTGCTTCCATTCGCAAGTGGTGAATATAGACAAGAAAAATATACTCTCGTAGTTATTCGTCATTTGAGAATAAGCCGCGACGACGAAGAAGCTCAACTTCTCTCTCTCTCTCTCTCTCTCTCTCTCTCTCTCTCTCTCTCGAGGGAGAGAGTACGTATATATATCTGCGCCCGTCGTCGCGAAACTGTCTTTCCGGCGCATTAGCTCAAGGCAGAGGGGGGGGGGGAGGATCCAAGGGAAGGAGGCGCACTTGCCACAGTAAATTCCCATGGCTCGGAACATCCAAGCCTCACGCCCGATTAACTGGGCCGCTCACCTGAATACCCCGGCCGCCGCTGGTGTGTGTGTGTATAGCAAGAGAGCGCGGCTGGAGCTAAAGAAGCTCTCCCGACGCATCGCGGCGAGTTGCGTTTCAAGCCTCTATTTTTGCCTCGGCATCCGCGACTCCTCAGAGAAGCGGACGAGAGGGAGAGAGCCAGTAAGAAGCCGCCACCGAGGGAGGCAAAGAGGTTAGTGTATCGGCGGCCAGCTGTAGCTATCGGGGCGACTTTGACGCCGCATCGCCGAGCGATTCTCCGAGCTCCCTCCCCACCCCTCCAGACTCGGCTGGTTTGTGCCGATCTTTCTCTCTCTTTCTCTCTCTGGTTGCCTCGCGATTTATCGCCGTCCTACACGGCTGCGGCTGCGCCGAGGACGTATCGGAGCACACGCGGGCTCGGTACACTTTCACCCGAAAAATGTGTCCGTGACGCTTACGAATTGCTTTATTCACTCGCGCCCGGCGGCGGACGCGTGTCTCGCGCGCTCTTGCCTCGGCACTCTATTGCGCTTCGGCCGCGCGAAGAAATAGATTCGTTCGCGGCCGCGCTCGGCTTGATTTATTGGCAATCGTTGTTTAATACTCGACGATTATGCTTATTAGAGAAAACGTATATCTATATATACGTTACGGGTTGGAAGCTGTTGTTGTATACGAAGGGACGCCTCGTGATCTAATTCTTCGAAGAGTCGCACGAGACGCTTGTTAAACTGGCGCGAGTACGGATAAGTCCGAGTTTATTTTCCGAGAAACATGACACGCGAGATTCGAGAAATAAGATGCACAAAGAGTGAGAGAGAGGAGGGGCGGGAACTCGTACACGAGCTTAGCAGGTATGTGCCTCCGTGCAATCTAGATACGTGTCTAGACACTCTAACAGCGTTTATTTTTCGCTTATTTACAGCTGAGCTGGAAAGTATTAAGCACCCGTGCTTGATATGAGTGCCGCTGTGTGTGTGTATGTGTACATACGCTTAGGCTAGTGGTTATTCCACAGCGTAATTGCTTATTTAATCGTTACTCACTTGTCGCGTTTCGTACAGCGATGACACGCAGCCAAGCACGGCACGCGTATTCCCTATAATGACACGGCGCGAATGTTTTTGCCCTCGTTAATAAATTTAAAAGGGGGTTACAATTTCAAAATTGGCTCAACAATGAGAAGAGCCTTAACAAGAGCCAACGAGGAAGGAAAGCTAGGTTGAATCGACGCGCGAAAGACAAAGCTGGCGGTAGATTCGACCATTTGTCGGTTTGGTCAGCCGGGCGAAAGGGGAGAGAGAGGGGAAAAAAGTTGCGCTGCTGCTGCACGCAGTCCGGCGGAAATTAACAAGGATGGAAGCGTTTTCTTCGAGTTAATTAAATCTCCACCTCCCACCTCCAGAGTCGCGCTCCGTATCCTCTGCGAAAGTAATGTACTCGAGGCTCGCTCGCTCATCCGCGAATTCTCCTCCAGCATCTCTTTCTTTCCTAGCCGTAGCAAGGGAGAGAGGTACGGCCGGTAGAAGGCGAAAGTTTTAAGGACTTTTTAAAATCCATTAGAGGACTTTTTAAATCCATTGCCCGGAAGCAGGAGAGCAGTAGCAGTCTCTCTCTATCTCCTTCTCAGCTTACACCCACAGAGAAGCTCCCTCCCTCTCTCTCTCTCTCTCTCGTAGTCACGAACTCGCATAATTTTTGCACAGTTGCGCGAGCACGCGCGCAGGCGAGAAATATATATTGTTCGTTAGCCAGCCGCGCAAATTGTTTTTCTTTCGACGATTTTTTTTTGTTTCGTTCTTTCCCCGTAACATCCCCTTTCTTACGGAGAACGCCACACACTATTGTGGAGTTTCTTCGTTTTTTTTGTTTTTTTTTTCGTTAAGGTTAAGAGAAGCGGGGGAAGCTCGGCAACGCGCGCCGTGGTAATGGATGTGAATTGAGCTTTGTTTTCTTTACGCTCCTTGATTGCGATGCCTGCGCGATCGTTTTGCCTCGCTACTTGTGCAATTGGACTTTATATAAAACGCCACCTCTTTCCTCCATCTTCTTCTTCTTCTCTCTCTTCAAATTTCCAGACGAGTAAACTGTTTTAATTCACAGCCGCTGATGGGGAAATTTTGATTGAAAATGTAGATGCCTAATTACCCTATGCCTTGCGTAGCCCAGCTGTTTTATTCCATTTTCAAAAAAAAAAACAACCAATTCGAAATATTTCTCTTTAATTAAGGTAAAAATTTCAAGGTGAGATCTAATCGCCCCCTTCAAATCATCCAACGTAACAACAAATTCTCCGAAAATGACTCAATTGGCTTATTAGATTAACAATGAGAGCCTGCCAGGTACAGAGAGCGCGCGCGCGCGACCTTTCCAATTAGCAGTCGCGCAAGCATCCAGTTAATTCCGCTTCTTTCCTAACGACAAATCGCACCTACGGCCCGGAAGAAAAAAAAAGGAAAAAAGATCGCTCGGAAGGTGGCGTCTCGTTGTCATCGTCGAGAAGAGACCGGTTGTAGGCGCTCGCGCTTCATTAAGACGGTTGCGTAATTGCCAGCGATCCGCGCTGTGGAAACCTGTCCTGCTGGAGCGTCTCTTCCCCCCCCTCTCCGACATCTTTCTCTCGGCGACAGCCAATGCGTCTCTCGTTTGGAAAAGCTATACTCTCTCGTGGTCCTCTTACGCCGAAAATCACTCCGCTGTGTCTCGTCAGTCTTCCCCCCTTCCCTCCCCCCCTCGTCTGACTTTACGTCTCTGTATGCAAATTCGAAGAAAGTTCAGCAGCCGTAAAAGGCGAAAGAGTCGTAGGCCGTTAAGTCGTCGGCGCGCCAACGGAGGGCGGCTGTAAAAGTAAAAATGAAATAAAAAAGGAAAAAATAAGTTTACGCGCTTTTTTTATCTGCGTCTGGGGAAAATTGTTGAAAAATTTTTTTTCCCCTCTTATCGATCTATAAATTTCGTTCGAGCGTCAGTTAACGCCCTAATTCCCTAATAGCGGCGTTAATTTCAATTATAAAAGTGCCTAATGCGTCAAGTCGTAAAAAAAAAAAGGAAAAAACGATGCAGCCGCGTGAATTTTTTTAACGATCTCAGTGAAAAAGGCTAATAAGCAATCAGTCCGAAGCCGTGAAAAGCCAATAAAAATAACTCGGGGGATCGCTCGAAAAAAAAACGGATTTACGAGCAGCTACGATACGAGTTGACGAAACGCATCTCTCTCGGCGCGACGGATGTACGCGCGTGAACGCGTCACGCACTTTCTCGCATCGCTCGATGCTTCTGATAACGATGTTAGACTGGATTTACCTTAAAATTCATTTGGCGTACTAATCATTATATTTTTGTCAGCGTCAGGTAACAAAATTGAAACTCCTCGCGATTGCACGAAGTTATTTTACCAAAAAAATCTGAATTATTTTTTCCTCCGAGCCTAGTTTAATCAGTCTGGTTCGCTATAGCTCGAGTTTCTGGATCTTTTTATTTTCGTTTTCGGACGTTTTTTGCGGGTTTAAATGAAAAAGGTCGAGCGAAGGAGATTTTGGAGTTTAGAGATCGGGATTTTTCAGGTATCCCGACGGTAATGACCTAACGACTGACTCGCCTGCAAAGACGGAGCGAACGTGAAGGCGCGCGAGATGTAGATAAGCGCGAAACAGTTTGCGTTTCTTGCGATTCCACGTACCTTTTTCGTCCTTCTCTTTTTTCGATTTTTTTTAAAACGTTTCTTCGTGTTTTAATTTTCGAAATAAATAGAGATGTAGAAACACACTTGACATTTATTTGTCGAAGTAAAATTTTCAAATAAAAAATGTAAATTTGCAAAAATAGAGAAAAAAGAAACGACCAATCCCATCATATTCCAAATTGCAGGCCCACGGTAACGCAGTCGTAATAATATCCTCGAAAAAAAGTCATTTCTGGCCAGTGACCGAAGGGGTCCATAAGAAATCTTGTCCTTATCGCTCCTTCTTTACCAAAAAAGAAGTAAGGAAAAAAAAGAAGAATCATCATTATTCATCGGTCTAAGACCAAGCGGCGGTGGTAGCCTCTTAGACCGGATATGCGCGCGCGTATATATTTCACCATTTGAATTTCAAATGGCTAATGCTCGGGATTACCCGCGAGCCTTCCAGTCTTCCTCCTCCTCCTCGCTCCGTTAAATTAGAATTGAAGATTCGTCTAATTTCGCGAGCGCGGCATCGAAGGACTACCGAGGTTCTTGCCATCCCCCTTCCAGCCCTACACACAGGACTGCTGCGCATATTAAAAACTTCAAAGAGGCTGATTACGAGAGAAAGGGGGGGAGGAAGAGAGCTCGGCGCGCAAATTGTTCGGTCCGCAGCTTTTCTCTCCACTCGCGCGACGTTCATAATTCATCATTTCGCCCGAGATTTGAATGAGAAAGCGAGCGGGCCTTTATGAACTCTCTCGCGAAGCCCTCTGTCTTTTTGCCTTCGCCTCGAGAGTATTCCCTCTCGGCAAGCTTTCCTCTCTTTCTCCATCCCGTACACGCCCTTTGTACACGCGCGCAGAGACTACCGGGGGGGGGGGCTGTAGGGCCAGCAGCGGGGCTCCCTGTTTTACGACACACTGCCAGTTCTGATGGAAAACAATGACGCAGTTACGCGAATTGTATTACATTGTCTCTTTTGCTCGACTTGCTTGCGCGCGCCCTCTTATATACGTCGCCCCGTTTAAGCCACGCGCGCGCACTCTTTGCGGAATACGTTGAATACGCTTATATTTGATTTTAATTTTAAAGATATAACCCAGCCGTCGACTCTCGCGCACGCGTAACGTTCGCCTCCTTGGATGGGGCTTTATTCGACTATTTATTCACATCATACGCATAATATTCCGTAAACCTCTGTCTTATTGGATTTTTCTTAAGCACGTCTTTTGTATTCACATTTATAATGGCAGTATCGTACAGTTTCATTTCTACATTCGCACGCGCGCATCATCATCATCATCTCAACGCAGCCAAAAAACAGGTTTAAAATATGATACGAAAAATTATAAAATTTATCGCCTACACGCTTATAAGAGAAAAAAAAAACTTAATGATAAACCTTTGAAATATTTAATACAAATCAACCGCCTGATTATAAAACCAGCGGAATTTAGGAACTTTCCCGCATCGCGGGACAACAAAAAAGAACACCTATACATACGCAGGTCTCTCAATGAGGCCACCGAAAAGAGAATAGAAAAAAGAAGAAAACGAAGACGGCCCTCACCCTCGTTTCCAAAACCACGAATAGCTCAGCCGAACGAAAAAAAACCCACACGCGTTCAGGTGTCAAAGTGTCAAGCTCGAGTGTGCAGGCGACTAGTCACCAATTACCAGGACAAACAAAACCCCTCGCGACGTGTGAATTCGTCAAAATCCTTGTACAGTCCCAGAGCGAGAGAGCAGTGCTAGCACGCTGCACCTGCAACTCGCAATACGCGCCTATCAATCATTATGCTCGCGCGCTCTCGGCACTTGTATACGCCCGTGTAAACTCGTTTCAGATTAGCCAAGAGAGAGAGAGAGAGAGTAGAGGGAGGAGGCTACGGTGGTCGGTCTGCTCTATCTTCCGTTCCTAGCGCCCGCAATTAATAAGACGAGGCTACCGCTCGCTTTTCAATCCGCACGCGTGTAATCGTTTCGCTTTTCCGCGACTTTTTGCCGACCGGCGAGCTCTAAGCCCGCGCAAAAGAGAGAGCGCCGGGGCATAGAGATTCCGCTGGTCTTTCTTTTTATTTGCTCTCGAGCGCGCTCTCGGCTATCGGAGCCTACCTCCGCGAGTTATTAAGCCTCCCCCCCCCCCGAGTGAAAAATTACTGTTATTAGGCGTAGATGCGGTAGCGGCGACTGATCTGATAACAGGTGCTTACGTAATTAATTTATGGTCTGTTTAACCGCGCGCGCGCGCGACCGCTCAGCTGATAGGATGATTTGAAAATCGACGCTGGATGGAGCTAGAGGCCAATTGCTACATCGGCGACCGGCTCTTCCTCTTCGTTTTTCGTTTTTTCTTTTTATTTTTGTATACCTTTCGGGTTTCTATATTTAGCAGCGAGCGATGTAGGCTTAGACGAACGGCCGGCGGGCGGGGTTTAATCGAGAGGCGAATACATCATTCCCCGCTGGCGGCATAAGGAATTCGAAGAGCCGGCGAGGATTTAAATATTTCCGAAAAAAAAAAGAGAACCAGACGTACATGTGCGCACAATGGGAGGGTCGGGGGGGGGGCGGGAGGGTAAGCAAGAAAGACGCATCAGAAGACAGTGGGAGCGGGGGGGAAGGTAAGCAGTAGCGATAGCTTTTTATGTGCTCGTCGACGAAAGTCGTACACACCTTTCTCAGAGCCGAAACATGGATATGTGCCCGAGACTCCGGCATTCCGAATTCCCAAATACATACATATGTGCGACCCGTAGGTAGAGCGTGTGGGGGTGGGGCTACACACAATGGGCCACGGTAAATATCATCGGGAATCTGATTGTCGAGCATCGCCGAAAATGCAGAGCGCGGAGTCGCGTCGCTACATCAACCCCGAGAGCTCCAGCTCTCCCTCCGAAAGAGAGAGAGAGAGAGCGATAAGGGATTGTCGCGAGGAGCTGGCGGCATACACGTGTTGGCCTGTCAGCGGCATTCCGTTCGCTCTACGTATATATATACGTGCGCAGCGGAAAACCCGCCCCGCTGCTCCCGTATGTACGTACACACATACCCGTGAACGCGTGTACCGGTTTTACGCGCGGCGCACTTTCACGCGCCGACTGGTTCCGGCATCTCCTCGGCACTTTCGGCCGGTCGCTCGTTTCTTTTCTTTTTTCGGCAGGCACCGCGGCCTGTTCTCTTCCCTCTTCTGTTCCAGAAAGAGCGGCCCGCGCGCGCACTCCAAGTGCTTTTACTCGACCGAGAGGAAAGTGTGGCTGGGGAAATGGGAATAGGTTGGCTTAATCTCTTTTTTCGCCTTTATTTTTATTTTTTTTTATTTTTATCTTCTTTTCTTTTATTGCTCTTTTGCGTTATGGTCCTCTGGCATCTGGCTCGTTTTTCGAGGGACCGTTTCGGTTAATTGTTGTTTAAAGGGCACTATCTTTATGGAATTTTTTATTAACAATTTGAGTAGAATATCATTTAACGAGAGCTTCGCTCCTGATACTACAGGTGAACTTCGTAGTATGCAGTACGGTATGTATACAGGTCGGGAAAAAAATAAATACAAGTCTTATATTACTTGTAATTTTAAAAAGAACTAGCAACTTGTACCTCGCGCGCCAAAATAAAATAAAATTGTACAATTTTATTGGCTTATAACCTATTTGACTGACTAAAATTTTCAATGACGCCAACGAAATACTTCCCCGAAATCTTGAATCCACCGGCTTCAAGGTCACGCGTACGCGTCAGCGCGCTTAATTTTTGATACTACTAAATACCATTATTTAAGCTAATCTCGGACAGAAAAACAGAAAGAAATAACCGGTTACAAGCCGCATAAATCCCCGTGTACCCGAGTAAGTGTGCCGAAAAACAGAAGAGCAAGGAAAGGGGGCAAAGGACAATACACGGTTGAAGGGGAGAGCGTTGAGATCAAAGCGCGCGCACGAGTGGTTATGGAGAGAGATAGAGAGAGAGAATGCATATACCGGCAGCTCAAGTTGGTAGCTTAGACGCTATGGCTGTGTATATGCGCGCGCGGCTTGAGAGAATTTTGGCCTCTGCCGGGGTAAATAGACCCCATCGCGTTCTCTCTCGACTCGGAGGATTTAGCCGGGTAAATATTTGCCCGCGTCGTCGAAGAGAACGACCCCGCGAGCGTTGTACTTTATCGTCGATACACGCTCACCGAGCGAGCTACCGAGGATGATACGCCTAATTCTCCTTCTTCAGTTAATAGACGCGTCTATTTTATATTCGCTTTCGATGGATAACGGAGACTGGATTACCGTGTGACTGTCTTTGCTCCGATTTCAATCTGTATTCGTGACCGACAAATTAGAAGCATTTGTGACGGTGTACTAACTGTAACCGCTGAGGACACTACTTTTGTTTTTGGAGCAATTAAATTAACGGCGCGAGCGAGGGAAAAAATTTGCGTAGCACTCGAATCTCGCGCGTTTCAAGCATTCCTCAGCGAGAATTCGTAATTTGGGGAGAGAAGAACGAAAAAAGAGAGAATCGTCAAGCACATTACCCAATTGGAGGACAATAGACGTGTAGCCAGATTGGAGAGGAGTCGACGTGAGAGCACGAGCGTCCGAGTTTACACGTCCGCACGCCCTTAACCCCCCGTCGATACATATATCCGGGGAGCTGGATTTCTCGTTAGTGGATCTCGTCCACAGGAAATCCACGCGTCTCTGGGTTAGCTCGTTTTCATCGACGTGCGCGTCGCATAATCGAATTCGCAATAGCTCTCTTTTGTTCTACCTCTTCTCTTTATTCTCGCCGCTAATCGATTATCCGCGGAAGCAGATGTTTTTTCGGTCGAGAGACGAGGGCCATTGTTTTTTTTTTTTTTCAAAAAATTTTCCCATCAACTTTTCTCCTCTTGCACTGAACGGCGGCTAGTTGAAGGTGCTTTAGCAGCAAACACGCATTAGACTGTTATTTAAACTCAAACACAGCGATGAATTTAAAACCCGTAGATCAGAGTGTCATCTGCTACACAATGAAATACCATTAGGCGCACACTCGTAACAGCCATGGTAACAAGCGAAGAAAAGGGACATCGACTCAGTAACAAGCGGTGAGCGGTGGGTGGCACTTGAACTCTCCTTAGCCGAAGTAGCGGTCATCGCTAGAGAGCCTCTTTACGAAGAATCGAGCAACGGTACGAGAGACAGAAAGAAAGAGACGGTCTTAGCGCTGAAGCGTTAATAACCGTAGCCTGGCGAGGAGGTAGTTGGTGGAGCCGCGCTAAGAGGCCTTTTGACACTCGGCCGTAGCGTGGACACCGGAAACTCTCTGTCGCGCAGCGAAGCTCGCCAATATACGTGTCGACGCGGCTAATCGGACGGCAGCCACCCCAGGCCATCCGCACCTTCAATGTCCCCGAGTATGTGTGTGCGGGGCATTGCTTGGCTTTGTCGGGCACGTTCAGCGGCGTAATTGATTCGGACGCACGGGGGGATCGATGAATGCGCCGGGGCTTCTTCTCCTCAGCCTGCAGCGCGCGCGCAAGATGGAAATTCGTATGTGAGGACTTGCGCTTGTTTTATATGACAAATGTCGCGGCGCACACGTACGGGCGGGGTGATATAGACGCTTTTGTGAGGAATTAACTGTGAATAGCAGCTGGCCGAATACGTGATGAACGTCCGAGCTGCTGCGATTGTTGTTGCTGCCCTGCTTGGATTTCAATTGTAGCTTCGTTGCCGATAATCACGTACGGCCTTAGATATTTTGAATTATTGCTGTCTGCGGTTTGGAATGGGCTTTTTTTTTGCTCTCCAGTTTTAATTGGAAATGTAAAGACGAGCAAAAAAATGTGGCCTGTGTAAATATGTGCTCTTGGTTAAATAAAAAAGTATATCGGCAAACGTAGAGGGACGAAAAAAAAACGTGTCTGGATAATCCCGTCTGTTACTACTGCTCGTCCCAAAAACACTACGTCAATATTTACCAGATCCTTGAAATTCGCTCGTTTTAAAGCACATCGCATTGGAAAAAATTCATTCTCACGTGATTCTTTCCGAGCGTAAAAAATAAAAACTTCAATGACGAGTTTCGCACAAAGCTTTGAAGAAATCTGCGTGTTTTACGCCCGTAAAATCCGGCGTTTTGCAAAAGCGCAATGCCCGTCACGATGCTCGTCGGTTTCCCTCTTCTTCTTTTTTTCCCACGAAATAAATTAGCCTACCCATCTGATCGCAGCGAGCGAGAGAGAGAGAGAGAGAGAACACGAAGATTTCTTGATCTCGAAGCAAAGCCCTAACACATCCTTACGTCTTTCTCTCTCGTCCTCTTAATTTACGAGAACACAGCTATTCTTCATTAATAACAGAGAGCTGGAGAGCGCTTTGGCGCGGTTATAAATTCCAGTTGACGCGCGCTAAAACGTCCGCACCTCATTATTCCTTTCTTTCGCGTCGTCGTGCGCGGATACGAAATTCCCCACTACGTGCCCAGAGGCGGCAACGTCACTATATACCTAGCCAGAGCTCAGCTCTCTTAAAGGATTAAATTCAGACCGAGGCGACAGTTTGGAGAAATATAGGCCCACGATTTTCGGGACATCTATTCTACTTGAACTCTCTTTCTCTCAGCTCGGCAACAACATTACCATCACTTGTCCCGGCTCATAAAACACACTTGTGTATGTGTCTTGGTCTTCTTTTACCTCTCTCTCCCCCGGTCATCTTGACCGCAAACATTTTTACCGAGCCCACGTCGTTGTTGTCGTCGTCAAAGTGCCGCGGGGCGCCACAAAAATTTCGTCCATATCAACGTAACCGTATCAGCGAGAGAGAGAGAGAGTCAAGAGCGTAATAGCGAGCATAAACCTCGCGGTCACGTCTCGCGGTGGCTATCCTGCTCCTTACGGTGTCCGCTGCCGCCGGAAGGCCGTCGTAAATCAGCTATCCTCGTTTATTATTCCTAAATCAATCACGAAAGTAAGCCGCGCGTCCGAGCCTCTTCTCCCGGTAAACGTTTAGCCCCCCCCCCTTCCGTACAGTCTATGCCTCCCCCTTCACCGTTCCTCTCCCTTCGCTTTTTATCGGCCGACTTTTTCCTCCGATCCCGTACAGAACATCGCATTATATTCCAGCTACCTCTCTCTCTCTCTCACTCGAGCTTCCATTCTTCTTCTCCAGCGAATCCAAGAATCTCCAGCCGGAGATTTATCGCCGCGGCAGAGTGAGAGAGCCTTATCTCTCTCACTCCCTCCCTATCTCTCGGTGGGCAGTACCTCTTCAAACCTATGATACAAAATTCGACCGAGACCGCGTGGATACGTGCACATTCCGCTGGAAAAATCGATCTCGAAATCGCACCCGTAATATAGTCACGGGGGAGGAAGGGCCTTTGTTCGGCCGCACATTTTCGAAAGCCCGTCTCGGCTGCCTGAGTCCAGCTACTAGGAACCCGAGAGTATGCACGCGCGAGGTTGCGCCTTTGTGCGCGTTTTAATTACGAGACGCGGCTTATCGAGGGGGGGGGGAGGCTTTTGTGATTGAGCCCGGATACGCCCGTGCCTCTTTCGACACACTCGCGCGTATGCATAAAACCTGCTCTTGGCTAATTAGGCCCGGGCCTACTTACGTGTACGCTCTATCTAACCTAGCGCGCCTGTGCTCGCCTCGCTTGTCTATGTGCGCATATCGTTCCTCCTCATTATCAAATTTCGATAATTTACAACGCCTAGCAGAGACCATTCACAGTGTCCTATTGTCCCTGTCCTATGAAAAAGAAACAGGGGACACACACACAGCTCGCTCTTTAAAAATAAATACACCATCAGTCAAAATGTACACGAGCATAGTGTCTTAAATCCCAAGCAGCATTCAGGTCATGCTAACTCGCAATTTCGCGTAGAATTGAATGGGATAGCAAAGGGCGCCTGTAGCTCGGCTCTTCCGCTGTGTCTCAGGCGCCAGCAGCAGCAGCATCCTGCCGCTACATTCTGTGCGGGCGCAAACAAACGCACGCCCACGCTCTCTCTCTCTCTCTCTCTCTCTCTCTCGAGAGAGAGAGAGAGAGAGAGAGGTGCAGCGCTCTACGAATCATCAGTCAGGAACAGAAAGCCCCAACCATAGCCTTGAGATAGGTATCTTCGGTCACGCTCAAACAGCCGGAGATTAACGAGTCGCATTAGCCGGGGGACGCTCTCTCTCTCTCTCTCTCGCGGGGGAGAGAAGGGCAGCTCTCTGTGTACAGGAAATACTGCTCCCGCGACCGGCAGAGCTTCCGCGTATATTATCCAAGCGCGCGTCATGTGCGCTCGCTGGATTGTTATCTGCTACTGGCTGCCGCTGCGATCCTGCTGGATACTCCTGCCCACCAACAATGCGACTCGCCGGATATCTACTACTCTCTTCGCACTATCCGAATTATCAATTAAACTTTATTAATCGAGAGCCGAGCCTCCGTGATTAGGACTCCGCCTGTAAAATATTGCCGGAGAATGAATACACGCGCAGAGGGAAAAGATGGCTTTTCTGTTGGAGGAGGATTTTGTTTTTCTTTTAAACTGCGAATTTGTGCATTGACGCTGAGAAATTCGCGGGGGTGCATGAGAGTTTCGTTCGATCGATGGAATTTTACGGCTTCTTTTTTTTTGCGACTTACGCCGGGCTCTGTTTTGACGGAACGGCAAACGATGGGCATAATGTTAAGGAGAATTTCATGATTGAAACGTATGGCGGGAAATTAAAAAAGTTCAGTTACGGGCCACGCGGAGTGTAAAACTTTTTACGGACCTTGGTCTTAGCGAGCCTTCGGACTCGATCTCTCTCTTTTTCTCGTTTTTTTTTCTTTTTATGTTCTATCCTTGCGAGAAAAACAAATAGTTCTTGTCGACTCTTTTTACGCGATAAAATTTATTGTTTTCATCGACGTTGTGTTTTTATGCCTCACCAACTTCCACTTGAATCTACAACTGCGAGGTTGTATAAAAAACTGTTTTTTTGTTTTTGCAATTAATTATTAATAGACATTAATAACGCCGGTGACGGAACACCAAAAATTAGTGTATAAAAAAATACAAGTTTAAAATAACACATTGAAAAACGAATTATTAATTAAGAAAAATCTGCGCAAGTAGCCGGTATAGAGACCACACCGAAAAGATAAATGTATTTAAGCATCTAATTCACTTAAAAACCTCAGGTAATTTCGATGTAAAGCAAAACCTCCCGCCCCTCGGTACAAACGAGTGTCCTTGTGCCCCCTCTGTTCGCGCAACTACCGCAGCCGCCCAAGACCATATAATTACGTACACGCAAAGCCAGCCATGACTGCTGTCCTCCCCCCCCCCCGCCCTTTTCGACGAGCAGCCACAGTGCTCGGCTATTTTTTCGCGAAAAAAAGTGTCTCTTTGCAACAGTGCCTAGGCAGAGCGGGTTCGGTCGACCTCAACCGGCTTGGCGGGGGACACAGAGCGTCGAGGACGAGCGCAGGAATTGTCGAAGAGTGGCTGTATATAGAGGCCTGGTCAGCGGGCAAATTGAACGCCACCCTTGAACTTCCGCCTCACGGATACACGCGAGGTCCACGCGGCGGCGGCACAGGTGCTTCACCGGAGCGGGTTTTTTGTTTGTGCTTTTTGTCGGGCACTCGTGCTCAGCCGTGCGTCTCGTGCAACCACGCGCGGAACATTACTCTTTCTTTTATTTTTTTAATTTATTTTCATGAAAAATGGTAACAAAGAGTTGAAAACAAGGGGAAATTCGGGAGGAAAATTTAATTAGGTTTTTTGGTAAATAAGCCTATCGGAAGTACCAGGGCCTTTGATTTATTTTGCTGGGTATAGTGGAAAATGGGCTTTTGTAAAGGGGGATAATGAGTGATTAAGAAAAAAAAGGGGGACAAGAAAACGCCTGAAAAATTAGAAAGGAAAGTACGCACTGATATATGCAGGGGGAAAAAAATAATGACAGTCTCTGGGGTTACTCGAGGGAAAATTGCATATCGCGTTGTATACGTGTGTGCACGCATAAGCACACGAGCAGAGAGCAAGGCCGCGGTTAAACAAGCGTCTGGAAATTCAGCCATGCAAATTTTTTCTGTACGACGGGGTATATGAGAGTCACACTCGTTAATGGTCAGTTGACACGGTCCAAGGACATTATGAAATCCTTGCTTAAATGGCCGAAAGGCATATTTGCGTATTACGAGAGCTGCTCAGCGTGTAAGACAGCAGTTCATTGACCAGAGCGCCTTGCCGAGCTCTTATCCGCGTTACGGCTTTTTATGCAATACGCCCCTTACAACATTGCTCATTGTTGATCATTATCAACCGCTATTTATTAATCGCAGACGGTGAAAAAAAAAAGTACGCGAACAAGCGTGGGCTTTTTTTTTTAAATCGCATTCATCGCTGAAATATTCGAGGTAAATAACCAGCTTTTTTTTCCTTGTATCGGCAAATCGTAAATTAGGAGAAAAAATTATTTTAGCACCTGATTATTCAAAGCGTAAATATTTTGACGCTGTAGCAGTATTAAATAATACGACAAAAAAAAAAGGAGAGGGAGCGTAGTAATATCAGCCGCATCGGTGCATTAATATCGGAGACAGGTAAGAAAAGAAAACGAAAGGAAAAATGATAAACAAACGGGGAATAAAATAGAGTGGAAAAAGGAGTAGGGCTCCTCGGCTGAAACTCGATTATGAAACTTAATAACGTAAACACGCATTGCGGGCGTCCATTAAAAGGGACTCGTCGATGCGCCCGCGCCTACTTTCCCACGTACACCTTAGCGGCGCTGGCGTGCAACGAATGCCTCCTAAACGGCGGCAAAGTCGTCTCGAATATCCCCTCGAAGCACGTACAGCCATGCACACATATCCGCGGAGGAAGCCCCGCGCGAGAGCACGCAACAGGTCTGGAGAGGCGCGGGCCCAAAACTCGGCGTGCATATGCGGGGGCCCTCTCGAGCCTGCCCGTCTCTCCGGAGCTCTCTCTCTCTCCCACCACGCCGTGCTCTCTCCCCCATTGTGCAGTCCCCGCGCGATAGAGCGAGCGAGACGGAGCGAGAGGTTCTCGAGCGAGGAGCCCCATCCGGCCGCTCGAGCGCCGGTCCCCCCAGTCAGTCGTCGCTTAGAGGCCCGACGAGGAGGCTAAGCGAACCGCGCGCTCTCTCTCTCTCTCGCTCTCTCTCACGGTGTATATACACACGCCAACCTGTTGTATCCGACGCGCGCCTGTGCTGTATAAGGAATACACGGCCTGTGCTTTTTCTCCATCCACAGCCTTGGATTTAGTTGCTTGTATTCCTTCTTTTTATTTCGGCTGTTGGATCTTGACGTGATTTCGCCGAGTTGTGACAAGTTTTGGTGGTTGCGGTTGCTTTCCGGTTCTCTCTCTCTCTTGGCTACAGTGTTGTTGTTGTTCGTGGAAATGGTGGAGGAAGTTGCGGGGGAGGATCGGTTGTGTGCACAGAACCGAGTTCTCGATGTTTCGTGGTCATGAGATTGCTACCGGGACACCATGCCACCCTACTGGTAAAATAATCTCTTTTATTTTTTGTTGTTCCTGCTTTTTGTCCGACTTTTACAATACCGCCCACGAGGTGTACTGTAGACGAGAGAATTTCAAACGAATCTTTAATGAATACTTAAAATTATTAAACTTGTAGATAATTGGTAGTAGTTAAAAAAGAAACAATGTTTATTAAGTAGTAACAGTCGGACCAGTAAGACGCAATAGTTTAACATTTTCCTTTAATTGGCATTGCTAATTAATATCCTTTAAATGAAAAAGTATTTTAGTATTCAAACAATATTAATTTGAAATAGAAAAATTCATAGTTTTAAAAACTTTTAATAAACTAATGACAAAATATAAAAAAAATATCAAAGTTTTTACTCGACGATTAAAAGCATTTGATGTAGAGCATTAATCATGAATGAAACGTGTCTTTTTCCTACGTACGTGAGGCACATCACTTCAGTTGCAGTATATTATGTACACGACAGGGAGCGTTTTGCGGTGTCAACAAAAAGAAAAAAGAAACTTAACTTGGCACCGGTAGTCGAATGATGTAGGTACAGTCTCTACACATTTATTTCAGCAGCCTCAGCGCTACTTTGCCATTACTTATACCGACGAAAAAATTCCTCGGCATAAGCAAAATAATAGGCAGATAAACAATCGCTTGCTTTTCTTATGAAATCCAGTACACACACAGAGAGTTTTTGGGGCCTTGAAAAGGAAAAAATAGATTCCACTTACAACATACACCGTGTCATCAATTCCCCCCCAGCCTTTCTCGCAAAAAAAAGAAGAATCGTTACCAAATTCCCTTTTACCTGTATTTCATTCGATAACGTATTACACCAGACAATTTATCGCAATCCAGCGAAAGCACGCGAATTTGCAAGTTAAAAAATAAAGAGCATCAAGTATTCCGAAAAGCCAATGGGCCGGCCAATACGACTCGTGCATTCTTAAAATACGCGTCTCATAGGATAACCGAAAAAAAAAATAAATAAAGGAAAAATAAAGGAAACTTTCTAAACCTTTTTAAAGCTCATGTCTCCCTCCCCTCCCATAAAACATGCCTGAAGAGCCGCAACCTCCCCGGTGCGCCTCGGTCGAGCAAATAAAACAAAGACATTAATTTATAACTGTCGGGCTCTCGGGCAAGGAGCACTGAGGGGGGAAGGGAGGGCTTTGCTACACTCGTGAAATGTTGAAATCGTGTGTGTACCATCCTCGTTGCGCATGAGCGCGACAATTTTTTTTCGCCCCCCTACCTCTCGCCCGCGTATCTTCTTCGTGCGCGCATGAAAAAAGCCCCATACCTGCGTAAGCGCGAGCGGAAAGAAAGTGAATCCTCTCTGGCTTATGAACGTGAGCGGGCTCGCAAAAACACTGGCGCCGTTTTAATCTGCGCTATCTTATCCGTATCAAGCAGCCCCCTCCTCCCACAGCCTGCACCATATGTAATCCTCGGTAATCAACGCACCAGCGCAATACGAAATATAAAAATCAACAAAGCCAGCAGCACACACACGCACACAGACCCGATAGAGTATAAAAAAAGGATCGTGGTTTTAGTACAAAAGCGCATCGCGTTGCACAACCTGCCGCGGGAGAAGCTCTCCTAGAAAGTCGTACGCTCTCCGTAAAGCGGAAGAAGCGCGGAAGGTGGTGGATGGCGCGCGTCGAATATTCCGCCGCGACACACGTACGGCTTTGAACTTCGGCTCACGAGATCGTCCCAGCTGCACGCGATCTTTCTCTCTCTCTCTCTTGCGATCCCGTTTCTCTCCCCCATACCTCGCTCCGAGATATCCGTCCGATCTCGCTTCGCGCTTACGTAAGGCCAAGAGGGGGGAAATAGCTCCCCCCGTGGTGCGGCTGATCCCGCAGAGATAGCGCTTCTTCTTCTCGCTCTTGCGACGCCGGAAGCTAAAGTTCGGCCTGCGCTTCTGCCGCCGACGCGGCGATTCTTAATGCGCTCGTATAATTGCCTTTTTCGATTTCCAAAGCCCTCTCGTCTCGTTGTTGTTTTGTAACGGAGTCTTAATACACCAAGCGCGCGCCTTTTATCCATATAATATATTTCCTTAAAAGTGTAAATTCGTGAATACATTTGGACGAGCTACGGCGCGCGAAGAAAAAGGCCAAAACATTATCGGCGAGAGATATTCAAATTGCTTCTTTTTTTTTCTCTCACTCGTCGGCAGAGAGAGAGAAAAAAAAACAACAGTCGTTCATTAAATATTTATCATACCGATGATGGTCGATTTCGTCACGATTTTGAATATTCGGAAAAAAAGTACGCGTGAATTCCCCAAAACACGCGCGCGCCCGTGTACACACATTTCGCATTCCTGTTATTCAAATTAAGACGCCGAGGAGAGACAAGACGATACGAAGAGAGATAGAATCGATCGTAGACACGTAGAAGCAACATTGGCCTTGCACTCGGTGTGCGCTCTTCATTCGGCGATTATCAATATTTTCCCTCGACTCCCGGAAAACATTCTCGCTTGTTCGCGCATCAGCGATGCAACAGGTGATACGCGCGCCCGACTAGCCTGGCATTTGAATAATTGACCGGTTGCGCGGAGGCTGCCGAAAGCGAGAGGCAGGCCTCCCCTCCTCGCTGTCCGCGCTCAAGGGACGAAGACGGAGACGAAGAAAAGGAGAGAGAGAGAGACTTCGGTCGAGTGCGCTCTCGGCCTATGAAACTCGATCGGCGCCGACACACGTACGCGCGAGCTCCCCCCGCACGAGAGAAAGGGAGAAAGGCCTTTAACATATTTTGGAGGAAAATACGTGACTCTCGAAAGTGCCTTCGTGACCGTACGTGCAAAAGAGCTGCCTCTCCGGGGGACGACTCGCTGATTTGGAAAAAGTGACGACGACGCCGCCGCCGCGAGGATCCCCTTTGTCTCTCCTCCCCCTACGATGATGCCCTCTCTCTCTCTCTCTCTCTCTCTCGAAAGAGCTATTGTGTGAGAAAGCGCGAGTGTGCCGCGATAGGCATCGCTTACTTGATATCCTATTTCGGATATGTCGCGCGGCGGCGGGCCTAGGAATTTCTCGTACAGATGCCTAAAGCAGGATGCGCTCTTGCGCTGTATATAGTGGAAACTCGGTGTCTTCTTTGGTTTTCTTTGGGCTACAGAAGAAATGGCCGGTCGGGGCAAAAGTTTTTAATTAAATCTCCAGCTTATCGTTTGCTCGTAAATTTTCAAATATATTATAAATGATATTATCAGAGGCACTGGCGAGAGGCATGTTATTATAATTGTAAGTTGTTGCTGCGTAAATGTGCATGCGTGTCCATGCATGTGTATACGCTTGCAGGGGGGGATGAACTGTTGATAAATTGAACACGATTAAATTGAAAGACGGTTTTCGGTGTAAATCATGTTTGCGCATTCGATGTATTTCCCCCCCCCCCCCCACCTCCCACTCAGCCACCCTGGTCAACTCGAACGATTTTTATCGCGTAACATTTAATCGTTTATTAAAACGGTAGTTTTTTAAATTATCAGCCGATGGTCTTAATTTAAAAAGCATTAACATTTCGTTGAATTGCACGAGCAAAAGAAAATGAAAAAACGGAGGAGTACTCCGGACTGGCCTAGTTATTTTAAAATTTGAATTTAATAAAAGAGCAATTTTAAAAGTCGTCGATGCTTCAATTTAAACCTTCATTTACATTTTTAATCTCGTCTTGAATTTTTGTTTCTTTTTTTCGCTGCAATTGCGATATGTATACGTATAGATGTATTTTTTAAGTACACCCGACCGAAATTCTAATTGCTTCTTTCACTTTTTTTGTTCCAGGTAAGTCTCCAACTCGCCAATAACACGGCTGCAAAAGTATAAAGACAAAGTAAAAAAAAAGAGGCATGTTAATCTGGGGGTATCGGTAAGTTCGACTCATCGCTAGAGCCAAATGGGAAAAAATGGAGTCGCAATTATCAGTAATTTCTTCAAAACCATAAAATCCGACAGCCCGAGTATATTAAGTCCTCCCAAAAAAAATAGACCGAAAAATACACTGCGTTGTACTCCTCATCCTTGCGAATCGCCCGGTTATCGGCACAAAAATTAATCTTCCCCTTCTGACGATTAACGAAAATTAATGGTAAATTAATACACTCCGTCTTAGAGATTGCCGGTAGTAATCACGCGCGTAATGACGAAAAATTGCGCCTTTACAGTCCTACAAGAGACATATAAAAAAAAGACAAACAAAAAAGAAACGGCCTGGTAGCAGAATAACGAAGTGGCGGTCCCTCCCCCGTTTTTCATCATCGACGCGTTCGCCGCGCAATTAAGGTTTTATAGGCTCAATTCGGCGTCGTGATTTCGCGTATACGTCGTCGAGCGATTGTACGGAGAGACGCCGGCGTCCGTTGATGACTGTTGGAGAAGCCCATTGTCATCGGCTGCGACATAGACAATTGGCTAATGTTGACCTGAATCCGCGATATTTATTAAGCCGATTGTTCGGCGCGAATAAACTGCAGCGACCATATCACTAAATTTCGCCGGCGCGTGTTTTTCTCCGTAATTTTCGCAAATGTCCACTGCGGTTACATTGCGTCACGCGCTCTTAATTATTCTTTTGTTTCGCTCGACTCGTTGGTAAATGCGTAGTCCAAAACTATTTGTAATTTCGATTGTAAAATTTGCAAAGAAAAAAAGAAACAAATACGAGTGTAAAATAAGCGTGCGTAGACAAACGACTTTGCAAATAAATCGTATCAATCGCGTTTATATACCGCGTTGCAATTTGTTCGCGCGGGTGCACAAGTGTCTATATCTTGTATCTCGGGGGCTCTTGAATTCTCATTTCTCCGAATGCATACCGGGCTATATCATTAAATAAAGTTAATTCCCGGGGGCCGGCGAAGAATTTCAAGAACTTCTATTCGATAAGCGATTGCGCGTATTAAAGTTTCGCTCGCGGCGCAAGATTAATCTGCACAATGGCTAAACTTGAATTTTCAATGAAAGCCCAGAGACCAGCGCCTCGAATTGACCTTGCCGTTGCAATTCCCAAGTTCTAAGTAACTAATTAAAAATCCCAGCAGCCTGTACTTTTATTGTCACACCCATCTCTCTCTCCGAGCTTCTCTAATAACGCCAACAAACGTCCACGCCTCATTATCTCGGCACACATCGGAATTCCATCGTAGCGCGCTGTGCTCCATACCCGGCAGTTATAAATCAATTACAACGAATCCCGCGCGCAGCAATAAAGAAATATCAATAACGAGAAAGAGTGAGAGGGGCCTTAAAGCTAAGCCCGGGCTACCTGGTCCTAAATCACTTGTGGAACCCCGTGACCCAATTCGCCCTGCCGAAACATCGATTAATAATTCCTTCGGCGCTCTCTCGCGCAGCCGAGTGTGTATCCGAGAGCGGCCGGGTGTAAGCCATGTCGCGCGTATTACTTGCGCGCCGAACGGACGGACCATCGGTGCCGGGGCACTTTTCTGATATAGTCGCCCTGTTATAGCGGCGTTGTTCGTGGCATTATTCATGCGGCAGAGGGGGCCGGTGCGCCGAGGGCGCTCTCCGATAAAGCCCCGGCCAATATATCACTCAAACCGTCGACTTTTCAATTAACCCAAAACACGTGCTTATTCGGGACGCCGCCGACCGAGAGAGTGGAGGGCCTATAATAGGCGTCGCGAGGGAGAAGCGCACGCTCTGCGCCTCCCCTGTTTTTCAGCGTGACCAGCCGCTGTGTGTGCGGGACAGCGTTTCGGAGCTGCTCGGGTACCAGACTTTCACCATTGCGCTCCTCCAGACAAGTTCGCCGGGGTTATAACAAGAGGGGAGGGGGGGAACAGTGTCATACCGCAAGTGTCGTCGAGTCGGACAGGCCTGTTATCCCCGTCAACGTCTCGTGCCGCGTCCAAGAGCGCGACGAAGCTTTTATTAAATTTTCAAAGCTAAGCCGAAGGAAGAGAGGGACTCTCGCCCGGACCATTTGCAATTGGCTCTTGCTAAAGCGGCTACGCGTGTGAAAGCAGCGCGAGAGATACCGCTGGAATGCCGATACGCACTTGGGCTTTTCGGTGAGAAATCAAAATAAGAAATACGCATTCGGGGTACGTACAAAGAGCGAACCGACAGATTTCTCTGAATTTATTTATATACGAGCGGATAACGCAGGCTGCCTCGACACGACACCCCCGCGCGCGTGCCCCCTAAGTCGGATACTGACAATCCACCGAGAATTTTTAAATTTTCCACGGCGGCCCGTATGGAAAAGGCATTTATATATCAGAGTGAAAGTTTGTTATGATCGAAATGCGTGAGAGGGCACAAGTCCTCCCGTAGGCGTAAAAAATCGTTTGAATAATATTTCGTCTTGGCCACGCGGAGAGAGGTATGGGTACAGAGGATATCCATTAACTGTGAATTTCCAGCATCCAAAGGTAGGGGAGAGGCAAGGGGGTCCCCCTGGCACACCGTTAGCGATTGTTCCTAATGCGATCGACATCTCAGCCTCGTAAATCCGAGATAGCTCAATTAATTAAATTGAGCACTTACGAAACGCGTTAGCGGGTCCGTGTTCTCCTTTTTTTATCTTCTCTCTCTCTCTCCCTTTAGAAAACGAAATTTGATTAATCATCAAGCGAGAGAGAGAGAGAGAGAAAGACCTCCGCGGTCAGTTATCCTCGGGAGCGATATAGAGGTCATGGGCTAATCTGTTTACGGAATCACAAAGGAGTGCAGCTCTCTCTCTCTTTCTCGCACCATTAGCCTCTCTCGACACTCCAGACGGCTAAGGTGTGTGTGTGTGTGTGTGTGTGTGTGTGTGTGTGTGTGTGTGTGTGTGTGTGTGTGTGTGTGTGTGTGTGTGCGGGGGGGGGGGGGGGGGGGGGGGTGTATAACGGTGTGTCCTAGCTGCAAGCGGCGTCGTCGTCGTCGTTGGACAGCCGCACCCTGCGATTCGACAATCACCGCCCGTCGCCTGCACTACACACACACACCAATTCTCAACGTACAGACTCGCTTGATCGCAGGCCTATACAAACTTGCTGCTGCTGTCACTCGGACTACACGTCTCTTGCGTTTTATTAGCTACGATCAAAGCCTTGCGACTTTCTGCCATTGAATTGTCCGAGGGGCGAGGGGTGTTGGCCTTCCGGCGTTCCTTCAATTAGACTCGAAACTGTATCACCAAGGCCGCGCGTGTACTCCTCGGCACGCGCATCTCTCATGCGAGATTATTCGGTAGGCAACGCGGGCTATGAACGTATGACCTGATGATGATGATGATAATACAAGTGCCGGTGATTGCGAAAATTTATGTATCGTGAAACCGAAAAGGATCGACGAGCAGTGTGAGTTATTTAATTTCCGCAGTTCGACGAGAAGAGGCGCGTGACGACGCTCAGGCTAGAGCGGCCAAGCGCATTAGCCGCGGATAGCGTAGCAAAGAGAGGAGGAAGAGGAGTGACGAGGGGGTGAGGACAAAGACACAAAGGCCTCTAGTTCTAGCTACACGTATAAATAAGTATAAGTAAATTTTACAACAAAATTTTAGAAAATTTACTATACTGTATAGGTTTTGGGGGACAGACTCGAAATATATTAA
>JAPYYQ010001857.1:0-30343 GCA_030522585.1 Anagyrus pseudococci
TTTATTAAATTCCGAGTAAGTATCAACTTTCCTACAAAATATAGTAATTTTTGCTAGAATTAAAATAATTTTTACTGAGCGATTTTTCTCAGTGTATAAAACATACTGTTTTCGCGTGAGCTTTTTTAAGTACACCTTTATAAATGCAGCAATGGAGAAAAACGAGTTTCGCTTAATTATTATATAAAACAATTTAAAAAAACCCAACTAAATGGTTTCAAAATGTAAAATTTACGTTTTATTTGTAAATTTATTTTACGGTTTGTTAATGTAACGTCATTATTTGTAGGTTATAAAATAATGTGTTAGCTAAATGTTTTTTTTATGAAATTGTATAGCGTTTTACACAATAACGTTGTAAGATGTTTGCAGCCTAAATTCATTAAGTTGTTTTTATTTCATTTACAAACAAACAAAATTGTACAAAATCTGCAATTTATTTATTTACAATCTTGTACAATATTATAAATGAATTTTCTATTAGTAAATTTTTTTGCAAAAAATTATGTTCTTTAGCAAAGTAAAGATTTAAATTATAAATAGTTTGTATATTAAAATTTTTAATATGAACTATGTAAACAGACTTTACAGATGTTATTACACTGCACATAGTGTAAAAAATGCAAATTTTCTTTTCTGTGTTAGATTAAATTTTAAAATTACCTTTGTACACGAAATATTGATTTTGATTAAAGTACAAAAATTTAACGTATGCGTAGTTTTAAAAACTACACCGAGAAAAAAGTTTAGCAAAATGTAAAAAAATTATTTAAAAATTCGACTTTATACTGCCAGTATAGTATTTTTTTACTTTTAGCGCGATAAAATTTATTATTCTTTTTTTTTGTCCCATTCATTCAAGTCTCAAATGCGCTTCTATTTGCTTCATTTCGGCTATAGAAAGAATGAATGGGCCTGTCTCTTATGATTTCTCATCTGCATGTTAAATCAACGGTATCTTAGTTGTATTGTTGCAAAATTGTTTGGATGCAAGATTTCAATTGTTGAAAATGATTTTGCCATTGTGTAGGCGTCGATATATGGAATAAGCTTTTCATATATCTATAATTTGTCAATTTTAACTCAACTTTTTTCTCGCCCTACGTTTTCCGATCTCGCATAATATTGTATTATTAATCATTCCAGAAACTATCACCTTGGAAGAAAAATTATATTATGTATGAATTGAATTGTTTTCAAAAAGAACTGAAATTAATACCTTTTAATTTTAATTTTAACAATAATTATTAATGTTTAACATAATGTACAGATATATACTTAAATTATTTTTAATAAAGAAGTATTTCACAATACTGTTTTTATGTATATTTTTATATAAATTAATTAATAAGCGAAATGAATGTTAACTTCGAAGATACTCGGCGATTGAAGATGTCCATTACAGAGCAACCAATCAAGATTAAATCAACGTTTCAAGAATTTCTGACGACATTACTGAAGATATACACGTCTCATTCTAACATTATATTTTTATTACTTATTGCAATTTATAAAAATGTATTTTCATCATTCCAACTTCAAAATGGCATCTTTTTACCAGATTTTGAGGTTGAAAAAATGAAAAATAGAATACTGGCTTGTTACGGGAGGTGTTTTTGCACCTCACCCGATGATCTCCTGAGCTTCGCTCGAGAGAACAACCTTCGGGTGAGGCACAACACACCTCCCTCACCAGGGCAGTAATATACTATTAACTTTTTTATCATTTCTTTGAAAATATTTTTTTTAATAACCAGAAATAAATTTTTTTTAGATCCTGAATTTTTACGAAGAAATTAATAAAATACAAATTGTCCAAAATCAAGTGGAAATCAACAAAACGAAGTTCTAATAAATCTACTTCAAGATAATACATTTTCACTTCATCTGCAAGATTTATTGTTGGTTTATATCAATACAACATTCGAAGACTGCAATATGAAGATATTTATTTGAATAAAATAAATTTATACTTATGAAACACCCAGTTTAAAATTGATTATTTAATACTTTTAATATAGATTAATATATGAACGAGTCCATTTTCGAAGATTTTTATTTACATTTATAAATTTATTTACTTAGTTTGAGTGTATTGTAGTTATTGAAAAAAGCGTAAATTAAGCTACATTTCTTTCAATCTGTAAAATCATGAATTAACTTTTATTTATTTATTCTTTTTAAATGCATAAATACCAAACCTATACTTATGGTTAGTATCATGCCGGCCTAGAATATTCTCAAATAAATTTTTCCTTAAAAAATTTGTAATATAAACTAAAGCTTACCGTTTTACTTCTTTTGCTTTTTACGTATAGGCGGGCAGTTCACGTCTCAAAATTATCAAGGATTATGGCACTGTCCCAGATGTGGTAAGTCCTACAAGCATAAAAACACCATGAAGCGCCATTATGATGCGAACTGCGATCAGTACAAGCCATATCGCTGTCATAAGTGCGAATACAGGAGTTCTCAGAAGATCAATCTCAAACGCCATCTCCTAGCAGACGCCTGCTCCAAGAACAAAGACACCAGTTCAAGAAAGGTGCGATCAAGTACGTCGTACTCGGTTGCGCTAATATCATCCAGCTTGAAGATCAGCTCGAGAAGTCCAACTTTTACTGAGACTTCTAGTGAAAATTAAATTGTTTTACTAGGTACAGTTAGGTGCTCTATTACACTGAAAAAAAAGTTTACTCTGGATTTAAGAAAGTATTTATTAAAGTAGCGCTCAACAAATTATTTTTTCAAATTGAGAAAATACTTGTTGACTTTGAAAAAAAACTTTCCTTTATTGATAAAGATTAATTTTATTTAAAAAATTATTTATTTCAAGAAAATAATTTGTTTAGCACCATTTTCATAAATATTTTCTAAATCTAGAATTCTTTTTTTCTCTGTATGAGGTATTTTTTGCGTAAAAGAAAGCTAACAGTGAAAAAAACTACAATCATCTGATCTGTAAAGTATATTAGAATTGTTGTTTGTTACAAAACTAATATTTGTTTTGCAGGGAAGTGAGTCATTTGATACTCCTTTCAGATAAAACATCTATTGCGTTAGTATAGAAATTCTATTCTAAAAAAAATTAATTGTATGAAAATTTGAATTGAATAAATTTTCGAGAGAATATTTTTTTACATTTTATAGTTGAATGTAAATTAGCTAACTTAAAATTAGTACACATCTTTTTACACGATTTTAAAATGTAATACGATAATTTGATTTAATTTTACGTTTTATTAATTAATAGTGTATAATACATAGACTTTATGTACAAAAAATTTGTGAATATAAGGCTAGTATAGCGTTGTAAATAACTATGTTATAACTCGAAAATCTAATATTTTTTGTAAAAATATTCTTGATGTTGTAATCATTGAAATCGAATTTTCTAATTCAATAATTAAAACTATTTTATTGGATTGTAATTATTTCCATTGTCAAATTAAAAAAAAACAATTTTTAGCCTGTTTAAACGTTTTCTTGTCGAATTAATTAAAAGTAATTAATCATTGTTTGTCATAAAACGCGTAATATTGTAGCAACGTTGATATTAAGTACACTTGGCCTACTTTGATTCTGTCGCAACAGAATAGGTTATCTGTCATTGTACACCAGATAACCTATTAGAAAATATCCTAAAAGCATCTAATATTGCAAAAATTTGATACGATATCTATTGCAATATAAGGTAAACTAAAAACGTTCGCGACAGAATCAAAGTAGGCCAAGTGTACATTACCGATAACCGCTGTATTATTTGTCGTTACGGTTTATTTTGTTGTGAAATGTTTTGACTGTTTAATTTAGATTAAATATAGCTATTTAATCTAGTAAATGATATTCGTTGTAATACCATTGATATATTAAATTTGATAAATAGATTTTTCAGTTATAAACTCTGTCAACTCTACTAAAAACGTATAAGTTTTCACTACCTAATCCAAGCATATTAATCTGTTTATTAAATTTTTTATCTGCAGTAATGCTGCTTTTTTCGTTTTTTAATTATGAAATATTTACATTCAATACAGTTTGGATTATTTTTTAATCTTGCTAGAAAATTATTTAGTAATCGTTATTTAAACAAACTCAAATCTCTGAAATGAACATTTTTCCTTCATGCCCCTGAAAAGGTTAAAATTAAAAATTTTTATAATTTTTATGTATATATTTGAAAAAGATTTAATTAATAAATTTTGTTACACATCGAATACATAATGTAAATATTTTAATTCAATATGTACAGATTTTTAGATGAATAATAAAATTTGTTAGCAAGATGTAATTATTGAGATGGTCCAGTTTTATTTAGCTTACGTTTTATAAAGCATGAAACCCTAACTATAAACTTCAATTGTTTTATAACAATAAGGGTAAAATTTATTATTCTTTGATTATTATAGTTTTATTTCCCTAAATTAATAGATAAATTAAAAAAAAAGTTGTATCTTTAAAAATATAAAATATTTTGAGCGGCCGGCGACACGAATGCATGTCTCCCTGAAGATTAAGAGGCCTTCTTTACTTCAAGATAAAGCTGAAGATTGTCACATTTCATCTACACTGAAGATTTAAATTAAAATCCTTGGACATTTTACAAAACAAACTTTTTGTTAATTTATTTTTATTTTATAATTTTTAATTTGCGAGGAAAATATATTTGATTTTTAAAAAATTGTTTATACGTACGCTTATCATGTTCACAGAAATCTGTGCACTAGAAAAGTAGTTTGATTGTTAAGTTTTGAAAGAAACTCACAAAGTTTTTATTTTTATTATTTATATTATATTATACTATAATAAAAAATAAACGTAAAGTATATTTTATGATATAGTCTTAGCCAAAGATAAAATTCTAAGTCATCTTTTTAAAATATTTAAAATTTTTATTTATCAAATAACGTTAGCCACGAAGAACACCTGTCTGTGATTGGTGTTCCGAAGCGGTAATACAAGTTTTTAATTTAATAAAGAATTCATAATTCTTATCGGTATTGTTTTGTTTTATGAACCTATTCTTTGTACTTTTATTAAAAATATATGATTTAATCTTTATTCCCATCAAATTATGTAACTTAACATATTTTAATTTGCTTTTAGGTATTTTAAGGTTTATCGGGCACGGATTAAAATCATCAGAGATTAAATTTGATTCAAATGCTTTCGAAGCAGAACCAATGAGGATAATTTTTTTCGAATTTGGAGAACAGCCTATTGCAAAAATTGAAAAGATACTTAAAGTAAAGCAGCACGTTAGTAATAAAGACAAGTCGACGCTTAGTTACATAAGATTTTTTAATTTGAAGTTTATAAACAATGTATAAATAAACTTTGACTATTGAGACTTATTGTGTAATAGCGTTTTTATTGACAATTTTTATTGATTAATGAACATTTAAATGTCACGTGTGAATATGATAAATATTAATTTATGTACATAATTAACTAATGCACGACGAGAGGATCTTTGTAAGACCAAAAAACAAAACATTAAGAGAACGATGCGATATGGAAAAATAGTAAATTTAAGAGGTCAAATAATTTTAGTTGTAATTTTATTTTGATTTGAAAAAAAAACAAATACAACTCATTAAAAATACGTTTAATGTATAAATTTCTTGTTTTTTCAGTGCAAAGAATGTTCTGTTGTAAAAACTGCGGCAGAGCTTATGCGAGGAAATCCTCCATGTACACGCACGAGAAAGTCTGCGGCAAAGAGCCCAAGTTTCCTTGTCAGCTGTGCGGCAGGCGTTTCAAATACAAACACCGATTACAATCTCATTTGTTGTCATACATACATTCGCCGCATTTGCACTAAAGATCTGTACAATATTCGCACGCCGTTAGAGATGTAAATAATCTAATCATCGCTTTGAAACACGTTCGGAAGTTGATAGTATATTTTCTAGTTGAACTATTTGCTATTGCAAAGTACGAACATTTACTACGAAGATTTTTTGCATATTTTATAGTTATTCTACTTTTGTACGCGAACAATTCGAATTTTCATGAAATTTTGATAATCGTTATATTGTTGGCAGAAAAATAAAATTGCTGTCACGGACATATTTTAAAGTATCTTTGAACAAAAATATATCCAAGCCTTGTAAATATCAGCGTTAATTAATAAAACAACAGAACAGAACAAATTCATCTATAATATCTCTCGAGCTCATTCCCATATTGAACCTCAGTTGGCTATGGGCGTACGTAAACGGAAAATCGTAGCAAATGAAGGGGGTTGATAATGCAGGCAATAACCGCACGGGCTCTCCCGTTGTATGTTTCAGATAGGCCGATATGGGAGTGCCGCAATTGCGGCCGAGTCTATCAAATAAAAACGTCGCTGCAGCGGCACTTGCGAAACGAGTGCGGCCAGGAGCCGAGATTCAAGTGCCCGATTTGCGGCCGGCCCTTCCGCCACAACTTTCTCCTGCGCTTGCACGCTCAGCTAGTCCATCAGGAAGAATTGATCAGCTAACTCGGGCGTCTCTCGTATTCGACTCGCGACCCCCAAGTGCTCTTACTCTTTTTGTGGTACGCGATATCTCGGTCCTGCGAGAGAGAGAGAGAGAGAGACGTCCTTTTTTATAAGAATAAGCCTCGACGACGCTTGTGTACATAAGCAAGTATATATGAAAGGATTAATGCAAAAGATTTATAAAAATAAATAAGATTGTGCGCACGGAAAATGAAAACGCTTTGTCAATTATACTCCATTATATTAATTAAGCTGGTTTTCTCGCATTTGAGCATATCATAACAACAACAGCCCGAGAGCCGCATAGCCATGCGCGCCTCTCTCACTTTTTCTCCCTTTCTTTCTCTCTCGCTAACGCTGGCTCTCTTCTTTTCTTTTTCCAGGTCGCTATCCGGTCTATCGTTATCCGCGCAATCAGCGCATGCTTGTGAAGTCAGCGGAGCCTCAGAGGCGCGCAACACGTCGGACCCCGTCGGATCACGTTCGGCCGCACGTTTGTCCGGCTTGCAGCAAGCGCTTTAAGAGGAGATACCACCTTAACCGTCACATGATATCCACCTGCAAAATCAAAGTCCATTACGGCTGATTGTAAATACAAGCTCTGCGTGAAATCTTAGGCTTTTTTCCACTATACAGTGGTTGTTCAGTGAATTTTCAAAATATTTCAAGGCGTATCTTCTAAACGCGCTCCGAGTTGTGCGCAGTGCAACAAAATTTCACGGATAAGCAGTATTGTTTTGTTGACTAAGGAAGTTATACAGGGTTTAAATTAACGTACATTTTACAATTTTCAAAGATCAAATATATATACGATACATCCATAAGTGTATATATTTACATATTGTAAAATTAACGATTTAATTTTAAGAAACCATTGTTGTGATTTATTTCTCCCAATAACACATCAATTATCCTCTTGCGTCAACGTTTATTTGTGTACCCCAATATACCGATGTAACAATTTATTAGTTAACATAACATAAACATAAACCAACTTCATCATTCTAGTTCACACCAGTTTTGATATGCTTCCCCAAAATCACTGGCCCTTGTAAATTAATTTATATAGTAACCAGAATGTATACCATCTTACCACACTTTTTTTAATTATCTATCTCCACAGCGACAGTCACTCTCATTCGGAAATCCTACATATTCATCACAAGAGACTGACAAATGAAAGATCTAAAAACAAAAAAAACAGCACGCTATGTAGAGGCGCGAGTGCATATCCAGGATCGTTAAATACATAGATGTTAGATAGTCCGCTAGTGAGCAAAGCGCAAGCACGGTAGCTATGGCTGCTACAAGCTCCCGATCACACCGCTGCTCCTGCACTTCCAACCTGACATCCAAGCATTTTTTGCCCAAAAAAAAAGCGCCTAGATAGACGGAGGCGCTACATGCGTCTTGTACGAACTTAGGCGCCGCGCAGCGTAGCTGTAATAGAAGAAAGAGACGTGGCGAAAAGGGAACCAAAAAAAAAGCGACACAAAGCCGGGTTTTGCTTTATTCTTGCAGATCACACGCCGCGGCTGTCGGTCTGCAGCGTCGCCCAGCTCCAGGAGCAGCAGCGCATCATCCACAAGTGCGAGCGCTGCGGCAAGTGCTATCAGCTGGCTACGTCGCTCAAGCGTCATCTCAGGCTGGAGTGCGGCATCGAGCCTCGGCAGGGCTGCGCCTACTGCGGCAAGCGCTTCACTCACCGCTTCAAGCTCACCCACCACATGTACACCTGCTGGCGGAAGCGCGAGGCCGAGGACGAGGCCCATAACCAGGATGGCTGACCCAACGACGAGCGCGACCACTCGCCGGAGCCTTGGCAGCCCCAGCGAGCCTCGACTCCGACGATCATACGCCGTCGCGGTCTAGCGCGTAGAAATAGACGAGGTAGACGGCCGAGACGATAGAGTGGCTTATAGCCCTTGCCCTTGTTGCTACATACTGATATTGTGTTTTTTTTTTGTATCGGATGAAAATTTAGTTGAACCAGTTAGGGAGATTGCTAATGAGGCCGCTTCTACGATGATGTAATGATAATAATATAATAATAAAGTACACCGTTGTCGTAGAATATACTGAATGTTACAGACTGCTTCGTCTGATTCGGTAGTTATTAAATTTTTTTATGAGATTTTTCTTTCAGGCAAAGTGAACGTTGTGAAATTGATGTTGTGTTCATAGTTTAATGTATGATTGGGTAGAGTAAAAATAGCGCTGAAAAGATGTATTTGAATAAGTATTAAAGAAATAGAGAAACTAGACTTGTTATAGGCCATTTTAGCTCAACTATTTATTCCACGTAAATAAACAAAGTACATTGATTTTTTTCGGTTTAACGACCTTGCCAAGTTTCATGTTGGACTTGTCGAAATTATGATTCATGTTAAACACTTTTTCTCTGCTGTTACTGTCAATATAATAGAAATTTAACGAAACTTTATGAAGAGCTATAAATGAAGTTGATAACTAAATGTACTTCTAAAATAATGTTACACGCGTGAAATAATTTTATAGGAAATTTGAGAAAGTTGACGCGGTAGAGATATTCAGGGTTCAAAATGTGCAATTGAAAATAAACTTATATAACGTGTGATAAGTCAATATATAAAATTTGAAAAACGATGTACTTAAAGTTATAATTATAAAATATTTATTATAGATTTCAATATATCAGCAAGACCTGACTATAAATTTTTGAAATGAATACTTTAGAGTTTAAGTGAAATAATAAAAATATTCCTCAACAAAAAGTTCTTATGAATGAACCGTAATTTATTGTGCTTTATGAAACGTTTGTTTAATCAATTGTGTTAATTTATTTACAGGCTACTTCCTACGATTGTCTTAATACATTTTTTATACTTTTTTTGACTAGAATAATGTTGCTTTGTATAAAATGTTCAAGAAGATTTGAAAAATAGTTTAATAATGATAAATAATAATAATATCCGTTAATTACATGCAAATATTTAAATTGTGTACCTGAGAAGTATTTATGTAGTATAAAAAATTACTGTAGACCATTATTTAGTTGTAAAAGTTGAAGATATAGCTTGAAGTTGAAAATATATAACACCTGTTTTACCTGTGAGCAAATCTGTAATTATTATTACACACATCTCATATTCTTGTTTTCTTTTGTTACATATCAAACAAAAATTAAATTGAAAAATTAATACATTAACTCCTTCAATTAATAATTAAGAATAGAACTGTTCTCCGATAATCATTAACCCCGTTTTTCTTTTGACAAACTAGCAATAGCCTCGTTATATTTTATTTATACCACTCACACCTACTATGATATAGCCTGCGAACATTGTCCAGGAGCTTTGACTTTAATCCGCCGAACGAGCGAAGTCGCGCTAGCGTTCTCTCTTAACTCCTCCAAAAACAGTCGTTCTTTCTCTGTCTCAAGGCTTTGTCTTGTAAGATTACATAAAAATTTTGTATTTAAGCGGCATCGTGAAAAGATGAAAGCCAGATTCAATTGGCCCCCCTACTAACCGTAATCTTTCTTTTTTTTGTTCCAACGATTCCAGACGACCCGCTGTCAACGTTCGCGGCGGCGGCTTACGCTTACAGACACACCCGGCGCAATTCCTCCAAGTCCGAGTCGGGAGGTCGTTTCACCTGCGACCGCTGCGACAAGTCTTACCGAGCTGCGACGTCGCTCAGCCGGCACAAGAGGCTCGAGTGCGGCGTCGTGCCCGCCGAGCTCTGTACCATCTGCGGCCGGAGATTCAAGCATAAGTTCGTACTCACCTCGCACATGCGGGCCTGCGAGCGCCGGCGCAGCAAGGGCGACCTTCTCACCGAATGAAATAGACTCGCCTCCCCGAAACCTCATCTTCATCTTCCGCTTCGAGACTGACTTCGCCAATAAGATCGTCTGTTTTACCTGGTTTTGCAAGCTCCTTTGCTGAATTTCGTCAAGACCTATAACAACCGAAGACATACGTCTATCATGGAAAAAACTGGCTCTCTAATGGAAACAACCTTTGTGGCATTTTAATTGCTTTCTTTTTTATCAATTGAATGTTTCTTGATAAGCATATATAACTGTACCTTTTATTTGTATTACTTTTACATACTTAAAACTCTCAGCGATATGTGTATGTATATATAATTGTCAAATTTTATAATGAACTATTAGTTTAAATCATATGGATTACAAATATTAGATGATACTCATATGTAAACTATAACTGACAATAAAATATTTTAAACACACGCACGCATAATTATGTTATCGAAGAAAAATTCTTGTACTCAGATGTAAAATGAAATAATTTTATTATCGTTTGCGACTAAAAAAATTTCCACTAATAAATAATCATCTTTGCAGAGAAAAACGAAAGACGACTACTTGATCAACTTATTCATCTAGATTCATTTTCGGCATTGGACAACGAAAAAGGATAACGAAATAGATGAATCTGCTGGATATAATTTTAAATAAACGATATCAACAAAAGTGAGAGGAACTGGATGTACATATCAATGCACTTTTAGTTAGTATAAACTTTTCAAAATTTTTACAATTTTTTTTTATGAATAAGTTTAAAAGATTTATATTATTTACAGGCGAATTGTGACAGCTTTCTGTAATCGATTGTGAAACGGAAAATCGTACGCTGTCCAATCATAACATCCAAAAGTCAGAGCATTTCTTTTAAATAATTATTGCATCCGAAACGTGAACTCGTGAAGATGATTCATACGGAATTGATAAAATGGTCGTAATCAAATTCTTTGCTTATTGTACGATTTGAATATCTTTAATAAAGTGAAAAAATTAACAAAATATTAAAATTATATTATTATTGAACCACAGAGTGTAAACTATTATTTTTGTGGTTTGAATAAATAAATTTTTAATAACATTAAAAGTCTCTTTAATTGGTTTTTATTTTAGGTCGGTATAAGCGTCTTGCAATTAATTGTAAAACTAAATTTTATTATGTGCAGGAAAGCTTCAAATAAAATAGACATATAGCTACAGATCACTATGCTTGCAATATAATCCGCACGTCATATATTTTTTTTCCAAAGAATTATACTTATTAAACGTGTTTTATAACGAATTATAATTTCAATGAAAATCTAGCAAGAACATAACTCCATTGCCAAATCTCTAAGACATATATATGCACTCCGAAAAAGAGTACAAAGTTGAACTCGATAAAAAAAAAAGCGATACAGCACGTGTCTGAGGCCAATGGCTATGTAAGAGCATAAAATAAAATAAAAAAAAAAGTAAAGTAACGCGAGCACGGAAACATAGCGAGAACGTAAGCCGACTAAAGGGGGGCTCGGCTCAGCTAACACGAGCGCATTATTTTTCTGCTTGCAGACGACACGATGCTGCTGAGCGCCTGGCTGCCGGACGACGCGGACGACGACAACGTGGAGCAGCAGCATCAGCAGGAGGTCGAGGAGGGCCTCGGCGACCCGATGGTGCCCGAGCAGTTCCTCGAGGTAGACATGAACAACTTCTACCTGCCGACGCCGCCCGAGAGCAGCGAGCTCTGGCAGGAGAACCTCCTGCCCGCCGGCCTCGGCAGCAGCGGCTCCACCTTGACCCCGAGCGCCGGCAAGTCCGCCGGCGGCCGGGGGGCGAACGCGGCCCAACGGCGGCTCTTCTGCCCGCACTGCGGCAAGGCCTTCTCGCGCACCGACAGCCTGCGCCGGCACGAGAAGCTCTACTGCCGGAACGTTCAGCGGCCGGTCGACCAGACGCCGGCGACGACGACGACGCCGGCGACAACGACGGCCCAGCGAGCGGTCAAGCACGAGGACGAGCCGGCCGCTTCCGCGCCCTCCTGAGGCAAGGCGCGCAGGCGGCGCGGCAAACGACCGAAAGCCGAGCAGCCTCAACAGCCGGCCTGAGCGATCGGCTCGTCGTTATTGCCCTCCCCTGCGCTCTCTCCTTCCCGAGTGTCTTCGACATGTACTCGCGCGCCTTTCCAAGACTCTTTTCTAACTCGATCCGAGCCTGACCGTTGGCTTTGTCATTGTGATCCTTTATCGACACTTGATTTTTCTCGCCTTATTCTCTGCTTGGGCTTTTAATTTCGGAGGCGCGAAAAAAGTTTTTATAAGCGAGTGATATTTATTGCGCGTGGAAAGATGAAAACGCACGTGTGGTTAATCAACGTTTTCATTATTAATCGACTAGATGCAATTTTCATTTTTTTTTTTCAACTTCTTATGAAATTAGAGGGTTTTCTCAGATTAAACGACTGATTGTTTTTTTTATTTATTTTTATAGCTATTCCCACTTTTTTTTACTTCTGATAGATTTCCATTTTTTAAACGTTGAAGAATATACTGACTTTACTGGCTGTTCATATTTTTTTAACTTTTAACATGAGAATCTTTTTGTCACATTTTCTTGTGGGGTTCTCGTATTAGATTTATCGTATGTCTTAAAAATGATTCGATACGTTTAGAATTAATATAAGTATTTTAATATTAGTCCATAATGTTTTGCAATTTTATTCGTTCGATTGTATTTTAAGTAAAATAAAATAATTGTGAACTAATATTCGAACAAAATTTTCGGTTATCTAAAAATGTTATTAAGTTTTTTAAAATTTATTGAGTTACTAATTTGATATACAAAAACAATTATAAAAAATATTTTCCTAAAAGCTAAGTTAAGTGAGAAACCAAATAATAATAATTTTTAATTGCAGTTGATGTAAGTGCCATAATAATAAATTTGCTTTTGCTAATTGTATGTTTAGATACGCTTTTGCGATTATTTAATTATATTCGAATATAATAATCCAAGTCAAATATAATAAGAATCTTTTATTTTTCGTGAAAAAAAAAAACAAAAAAACAAACAAGTGGCTAACAATGGTAATTAAATGTCTTAGAATTAAGATATATTTTAAATTGAAAAAAAATATGATAGCAACGAACACATGTAGATTGTCTTAATAGATTAAGTGTTTTTTTAAAGCTAGATTTTGATAAGCAGCTATTGAAAATGTCTGAATCTGTCCACTATTAATATAAGTGATAATTATTTTTTTTATTTTAGGAATATTTAGTGATGTGTCACTATAAATAATTGTAAAAATGAAGCATACAGTCAAATGAACGCGTTGAAGAAATATTTTTTGAAATTGTATTGAAAATCATTTATTATTTGATGCCACGTTTTTTATCGAAATCGAAATGAAACGGCTTATGTACAAATTTTGGAATTGATAAATAGTATTTAGACTAAGCTTTAAATTACTTATTTAACTCTTTATGTCTTTTTTTCCTAGTACTTAGGTCTTCTGTGTACATGTACCATACATTTTTATACCGAGTGATTAGACTTCGTGTAGAAAACATTTTCTATCATATTTAGGAAACTTGAAAATTTCAACTACTCCTAGGCATACCTCGAGCGTAATTTCTACTTTAACAGAATATGATTGATTGAAATTTTTTTTGTTTACCCATACACGTGTTTTGTATTTTACAGATCGTAGATGCTTTAAGTACTGAAATTAACATAGTTATAATTATAAATAATGTACAATTATTATGATTACATTACCAAATATAATTTCGAGAGATGTTTAATATTAAATTTAAGTTAACAATCGTTGTCTTCAGAATATTGTATTAAAGTGTATGTATGATAAAAAGAAAACCTTTTACATCGCTTAGATCAGTAATTTTAAGTATCCTAAATCGTTATTTGTATCGTGAAAATAAAGTAGTTTTTAAAAACTTATCTTTGCACATTTTTTCAATCATAAAACTTTAGCCGTTTTATTTTTTTAAACTTTATTTATTTGTTATTTACATGATGTGCATATCTGTAAAACAGTTGACGAATCAAGTTGAGAAAAATTTGGAGGAAACATTTTTTTTCAAATATTCGCTTGTTCGTAAATTATATCATCTCTTATACTGCACGTTTATATATATTTTTTTTTTATTTTAAAATTCTTTAACTGTGTAAGTATACGACAGTAAGATATTCCTTACATTTTTCTGTTATCAATCGAATAATATTTATTACTGTTACTTTTTTGTTCATGTATACATCCCAACTAAAAGTATAAGTGAAAATTTAATTCCAGTGTACTACATATTGTATCAAGACAACATACACACGACACGACATTCGAATGAATTCCGCATTTAAAATAATTGTCATAACGTTGTTTAGCGAATCGTATATTGAGGTGTAACGACTAAAAAAAATTCGACGTCTCAAATGATACGTCCATATAGTCAATGTTCGTTCAAGGCCAAGAAACAGTCGCAATAAAGTAATTCGTTTGATAATCACAAAAGCGGGGCAAAACCTCAATGTAGAGAAATCGCAGCAGTCAGCCAAGTGGGGGGTGTTGAAAAAGGCTCCAAACTAACGCTCGCACTTCCTTTTGCAGACTCGGCGGAGAGCAGTCCGGATCGTAGGGAGGATGGCTACGCGTTCGGCTATCAGCCGACCAAGGAGCATCCAAGCTCGCTCAGGCTCAAGTACGCCTGTCCAAGCTGCGGCTGCTGCTTCCTACGGCTGCGCCTACTTTACGCCCACTTGCGGCTCTGCGCCAAGCAGCATCCGGAGCAGCAGCAGCTACACCAGCGGCACGCGGCTGCTGCTCCCGGCCTCGTCCCGGAGCCCCGTTTTCCCTGCTTTAGCTGCAACAAGGTCTATCTCAGTCGCACGAGCCTGAATCGACACAGGCGGGCCAATTGCCCCGGAGCGAGGATCGCGGTCTGCGGCATTTGCGACCGCGAGTTTCCCACCTACGACGTCATGATGCTGCACAGGGAGGAGCACTTCCGCGATAAGTTTACGAATTAGAATGACTAAGGCTTTCTTCCTCTCTCTCTCTTGTGCGTTGTAATGATTCAATTTTATTGCGTTTCTCTCTCTCTCTCTCTCTCTCTCTCTCTCACACACTGTTCTTTGTATCTACGTCTATGAGTTTGTTAAAAATTTTAACCATGTTTAATAATTTATTTCTCGAGATATTTATTTATTTATTATTTTTATACTGAAATGTTGATTTTGTTTTATTTTTTGAAAATTACAAAAAAATTTAATTAACAAAAAAAATACGTCATCTCAATGTGGTTGTGTATATTATCTTGTATATAACATGCACAGTTGTATTTATTTGAAATGTAAAAATAAATTAGTGCTATATACATGTGATGCAAGATGGAAAAGTACGAATAAAATTATAACTGTTGTGTCGATGTTGATGTTTTTAGTTTCCGCTGCGAACTAAGGTAACACCGAATACATGGAACATTTTTTTATTATTTCAGAACGATAGTCAAGTAAAAATTCTCCAACAATCTACTATGTAAACAAATAAAATGTTACGATTATTTCGAAAAAAATTAAAATAATACTATTATTACTTAAAACATTAAATCTTATAGGCATGGGAGTATATCAACCCTTTATTATTTATTATTATATATACACCTAGAACTATGAAGCATAATATAGATTCTGCTTATGTACCATAGTGTATAATAATTCTCCATTATTTGTTCATCTAACCATAGCAATTGTAAGTATGCATTATCCGATTGACCCCTGCGGACATAACGACCCAAACCTTCTATTAAAAAAAAAAAAAAAAAAAAACCAGACCGAAGCCGTGATCTAACCGCTCTCGCTAAACCAACAATCCCTCTAAGCCGATATAAACGTTCATTACCTCGGGGAGGGGTCTATAAAGGCTCGATTAACCGGGACATTCTGCTTTTCTCGCATCCGTAGATTATAACCCGCTGTGGTCGCTACAGGAGCTGAACGCCCTGCCAGCCGAGGAACCACCCGGGACGTCCTCGGCTTACCGCCAGCGCTGGCTCCAGCAGCAGCAGCTCCAGCCTACCTTGCAATACGATTGCCGCGACTGCGGCAAGCGCTACAAGTGGCTGGACAGCCTGAAACGCCATCAGCGCGTCGAGTGCGGCAACAAGGCGCGCAAATTCGCCTGCGGCATGTGCACGAGGAAGTTCAAGTACAGGTACGAGATGAAGAATCACCTGAGCATGCATCACCTGACCGGCTTGCAGAACGAAGAATCCACGGCGGAGCTCGATGACGACTCTCGAGCTTGACTCGATGGTCTGCTTGCTTTATTTCTTCGTTTTACGTTCCTATTTTCCAGTTGCATTAGTGTACAAACGAGAGGCTTTTTTTGGCCGAAACAAAGGCAGACGGGGTTGTTCGACAATTAGACAGTGGAGTTTCCATGAAAATGGTGGTTTTTTTATTTAACTTAAAATTAAATAATTGTTCAATTAAGAGCGATCCATTATTCCTTGAAAATTGTTATTTTTAGATTCAAAACTGTGTCTGCGGATTAATTGCACAAATTTATTAAAAAATAATAAACTGATGACAATGAAACTAATTAATTTTATTTATTCGTAAACCCAATCATTTATATTGCCATAAAATAACAATAAAAAAAAATAATTATTCCAGCCTTTGGTTTTTTGCATCTTTTGTCTAACAGTCATTATTTTTTTCAGATTTACGAGTCTTAATGAAACGTTAACGACTGTTTGGATCAAGGGAAAGTGTTACAACCAGATCAAGAGAGATAACCAATCTATTTATATTTAAAACGTTTTCTTTCGAGGCTATCTAATGAAGCAGGATTGATAGTAAATTACAATATTTATTTTATATTCTTATTAAAACTCATGAAATAATATTTATTGTTTAATTTATTAAAAAGAAAATGAAGAAAGATAGAATATAATAAAGCAATGTATTCGTAATAATTTTGTGGTATAAAATTAACCAGTTGACAAGTGGTATCAAGTTCAGTTTCAGTATTTAATAGTGCACAGTGATACGTCCCGGGATAATGGTAGCTTTTTGGTGACTGGTATGTGTCCAAAAGCTTGTTTTTGTGTACCGTCTATTGTTTATATCATTTGTCTGTGAAGATCATCAAAAAATGAATCAAGTTTCTTCATTGTTTGCGTTATTTCGAGTTGTGCTCTGACTGTTTATAAGAGACATTTTCTCCTCCAAAATCCAAATTTCCCTGACGTTTCACTTTCATTTGAGCACTTTTCGATTCGATTATTCAAATCGTAAAATAGCTCCAATGAAAACGCCGAAATGAAGTCGAAAGGATTTCTCAAGAGCTCAATAGCCAAGAACGCAAATATATACACGTCAGCGAGCCAATCCATCTGATCGTCCTCGAAGAGTGTCGTCCTCAGTTCCAGAAGCTCCAGTAGCCCTGACAAAAGCCTCCGTTTGCCTTATGTTCCAGAGCCTATCGGGTCCGACCTCGGCAACGAGCAGGCGGAGGCCCGTAAAGAGGCTAACTCGACAGTGATCGACCGCTACTATCAGTACCAGACCCTCTACTTACGCCTAATGGCTAAGAACGAGCTGACTCTAACGCCGGAAAATCAGTTGGAGCCGGTGCCGCAGCTGCCGACTGTTGACGAGCAGCCGCTCGCGGAGGAGGCTGTAGGACGTAGGCCTCGTAAAACAAAGCTCACGGCTGGCGGCCAGCTCGGCGAGGCGCCGGGTTACTTTTGCGTGCGCTGCGGCAACGCCTACAGCCGGCCGCACTCGCTCAACCGGCATATAAGGTTCGAGTGCGGCGTCGAGCCGCAATTCGAGTGCCCGATCTGCCATAAGAGATCCAAGCACAAGCACAACCTAATGCTCCACATGCGCACTCACCAAAAGCCCATCTGAGCCCTTTTTCTTTATCCTTTACTGTTTTTTTCTTTTTTTTCACCCACTAGAGTTACATATACTTTGTTATGATACTGTATTTATTCTATACAGTAAAGTAGTTTGCGTAGACATAGCAATAAAGCAAGTATTGGATGAGTTGATTGTACAAATGAGTAGTGCAAATAATTGATTTAAGAACATTTATTGTTAATCTAGACTTAACGAGAAAATTTATTATAAAAACTTGTTGAATATATTGCAGAGTATATTTAGAAATTAATAATAAGTTTAAGATACGTGCAAGCCTTGGGAACAAAGTTACCATGAAAAAAATCAAAGTAATACGCCTAAATTTTATATACAAACGCAATTTATATAGGTATCCTAGTCATAGACGCCCTAAATAAACAGACTGAAACTGCCATTTACAAACTTTTTTTTTAATAGCACGTTTATAATAGATGCTTGTATTAATGAGAAAGTAATATACTAGGATTATACTTTATTGCACGAAATTATTACTTTAAATAATGAAAAGAGAAAAATCTTTATTATACATTGTATAAACTATTTTCTTAACACCTTATACAATTGTTCGTTGTGTTAAACGAATTTGTAACGTACAATGGCTTAGCCAATAACAAATTTTCAATAAATAAAATGAAATTTGAAGAACCAAAATGACTGTAAAAAAATTACTAAGAGTAAGTAGCCCTTTGTATTTAACAACGTCAATGTTTTCTGCTATCCCAACAGAAATTGTGTTATGTACGTGACAATGTACGCTGTTTTTTAATATATTTATTTATTTATTGTAACTTAATACTAAAGTTAATGTTTTTTTTTATTGTAAATTAAGAGAAATTTTTCAGAAGCAAAAATTGTAATCATTAGCATTAGGTGAAGCCAATTTCTGCTTTTAATCTTCTGTTAAAAGCAGAAATAAGAGAGTCTAAAACGGCGTGATACTCGTGTGTGAAACCCATTGAGAAAAAAAAACTTCATGATCGGAAGCTCACTCTGAAATAACAAAAAACACACCCCTTACGAGGCAGAGAGCGAGCTTCCACTCTGTGTCGCGTCAGCAAAATATCCCTCTGTCAACGTCTCTTTCCTCTGTGCTTTCAGATGCTTGCAGCCAATTAGAATCGAGCGATGGCCCTCCCTTTCACTGCCTACGTTGCGGACGGGTCTACTCGCACCGCTGCAATCTCCGGCGTCATCTGCGTCTCGAGTGCGGGGTCGGGCCGCGATTTCAGTGCAGCCAGTGCGAGAAGCGCTTCAAGCACCGGCATCACTTGCAAGACCACGAGCGCACGCACATGTACAACAACGCTTTTGTTCAGTTCTTTTGAACGCCAATGAGCTCTGTAATTAAGGCTGAGACCCAATAAAAATCGTCCGTTGATCGATAGAAAACAATCGACTGCGGGATTAAATAGGCCTGGTTTACGTAAACGACGCAATAAATTGTTTTTGTAATTTGTTTGCGTGTACAGTAGATTTGAGAAAACTGACTGGGGCCTATTGGGAAGTCGATACAAGACAAATTGAAAATGACATAATTTTATGCAGTGCTGTATTATATAAAAATAGTACAGTTACAAATTGCGAGCTAAACGATTATTTTATTTTGTAAATAATTAATATTAACTCCGAACAATGTAAATAATGTCGTATTCTGTATACAATTGCTTGGTAATAATCTTGATATCATGAGACTGAATTTTTAAATTTTATTTAACTTTTCTGTAAGAGACGAGGTTGTACATGTGCAGTCATTTTAATTGATGTTTTCAAATAAAAACGAGAATGTGAAATTACAATTGTTTTTTAATTACCAAAAAGTTATCCTCCTTAATAAAAAATAAAATTTTCGATAATGTTCCTATACTTACGAATTTAGAATATTAATTTGTTTTCTTATTTACCTGGTTAATTTGCATATATTAAGGTCCAAAACAAGTCAATAATGTTTATCTTTTTTTCCAAAACGTCAGCTAAAAAGGATCATCGGTACCAAAATCATCTCGTCCATGGATTCACCTTAAAACGACTAACGGATTAAATATTTTTTGTTTTAGATAACGAACTGCTTGATTTGCTCAACGAAGGCTCGCTAGACGTTCGCTATCCCTGCCCGAAATGCACCACGACGTTTACACGCAAAAACAATCTGCACAATCACCTGAAATTCCAATGCGGTCAGCAGCCGAGGTTCAATTGTCCTTATTGCAATTATCGAACAAAGCACTCGCCCAACGTGCGGACGCACGTGCGTCGGATTCACCCGAACCAAAAGATTTACGTTATCGACGTAAAGTTACAAAAAAATTTGGCTTGAAATTTTGTTGAACAATTTTAAGCTTAAAGTGATATGCAACTTGTCTTCCTTGACGATCATTTGAATTTCATATTTTATGGTTATTATTAAGATTACATTTTTATATAATTTTTATTAATTACTCAAAGGTCAGTTTATATATTTGTTAAGTTAAAGTATTCATGGTTGTTATCAACAGTGCAATCATCGTTGTGTAATTATAAGTAAAATCATTAAAAATAACGAAAACAATTTCATTGTAAATATCTTGTAATTTCCATACGTGCTGTGCTGTTCATACGAAGATGACAATATTTTCATTTTGTGCAAAATTAAAATAAAATTTGTGATATTAGTTTAAATGATAAAACATAGTGATTTTATATAAAACAATGTATGGAATTATTTGCTACGTTGATATTTATACTTTATTACTGTCGTTAATGCAACAAATAAAATATAAACAATATTGAACGAATAATCACGGTTATACCCCGATTCCTATTTTTAAAAGTCCCACTTCTTAATTTACATCTTTTTCTTATTTTTTTAGTTCAAGTTACTATTTTGATTTTTCTATTACTTTATCCTTTCAACCACGTGCTTTCAAAAGCAAAAAAAAACTTTTTTAGTTTCTTAAGTTTCAAGGCTATTATTTAAAGAAGCATCATCCCGCTAACAACCGAAATATCTTTGTTTTCCATTTTCAGACCACGAGCACTACAATGTATTTAAGCCGATAATGTCCGGCGGCTACGTGTTCGAGGGGCCGAAGGACGCGCCGAAACAGCTGACCCTCGAGCAGCTGGGCATTCTAAAGTCGATGAACCAGCGAAGCGCTCGATCGAAGAACATCCGCGTCAAGTCCGAAGAGGAGCTGAGGCGCCGCGGACGCCAGCAGCAGCAAAAACAGTCGATTATCGAGCCGGAAATGTCGCCGGAGTTCGTTGACCTCGCCGAAGTCACGTCGCCCAGCGACTCCTCAAGCAAAATCTGCGCCCTGGATCCGCTTGCCCTACCAACGTCGCGTACACCCGGACCGGAGAGCCCGTTGCCCCTCTTGTCACCGGGGCCCGCGAGCCCGGTATCTTTGCCGTTGCTGTCGCCAAACGCGTCGACGGTGACGTTGTCGTCGGGCGCGATGGTCCAGTTGAAGCAGCCCCATGCGCCCGTAACTCAGTCTTATTTGCCGCCTTTGGTACCTGTGCAGCAGAAGCCGATATTTATTCTGCCAAAGCCGGCCAATTTTGGCCAGGGTCAGGTTGCGCCAAAGACCAATCAGGGAACGCAGAAGCGTATAGTTTTAGGCTTTCTCAAACGCTCGAATAATCAAAAATAATTGCGGCTTTTAATTACGTTTTTTTTTTCAAATCGTTATTGGTTAAAAAATGAACACTTTGATATCGTTACAGACGTTTAGATTCAAAGACTTGTAATTTTGCTCGTTCTAGCTTGTTTTCGAAAATTTATACCGGTGCGCTCGATTTGCTTAAACACGAATCATCGAAATAATTTGTTATAAATAAATTTAGAAATACTGTTGAGCCTTTGATAATTGTTAATAGTTACCTTTGAAATACTAATGGTTTCTGTACATGTTCAAAGAGCGTTTCACGCACACTTATTAATCGTTATCGTTGTAATTGATCAAATTAAATTTGTATTTACGTCTACGCTTGTCCACGACAAAGTGACGACAATGCTTTGTGCACGGCGGAATTGATTAAGTTTTATTATTAATACTATGCCTTTTAACATATTTATACAGGAAATAGTAAGAACAACACGCGAACAAGTGAACTTGAGTATGTGGTTGATAATAATGACATATTTTTATATAGTCGCGTTTATAATGCTACGAATGGAATATACACTTTTGGCTTCGCACTTGTAAAATTTTGATAATACATAATTCGAGACGTTCGTAAAGTTTTCTCTTTAAACGGCTATTTTTTAAAATTTGTATTATTAATTTGTTGTAGTTTAAATAATATAGATGAATTTAATGACGAAAACATTGTATTTTTTTTTCTTTGCTATTATTGTTTTACCTTCTGTTTTACCCGGGTACACAACACATTTCTAGGTAAATACTTTCGTTTATTCCGCTGTGTTTAACAAAAATTGCAATCTTCAAATTCATTTAATACATTGCAATGAATAACAGAACTTGGACAATGTCGGGAGAACACTCGATATCTAGTACTCCTTATCTTTGAAATAGTACATTACGCAACAAGGGAGGTAAAGTAAAGAAAGTCTCAGATCTCACGAAAACTGTCGTGACAATCGTGAGATCTGAGGCTTCTTTACTACCTCCCGTGTTGCGTATACGATCTTTCATTCCTACGTCGGCAGAAAGCGACATCTTCAGGAAAAAAATCAGGAAAATTTCACTTTCTGCCCGCAGGGATGAAAAGGGAGCTTATCGCATCATAGAATTTTCCTACAAACTTACAGAACAAAATCCAAAAATATCGCACTGACCACATTTCTTTTCTGTTTCCAGATTCAGCATACAGCGAGTTCTTCATTAAAGAAGAGCTGTTATCCTTCGACGAAGAAGAAAACGAAGAAGAAGAAGAAAACGCCGAGGAGGAAAGTGAAAAGCGCAAGCCGCGAATGAGGATCGACCAGCTGAAAATGTTCGAGGCGCGACGCACGAGCAAGCGTCGGGTGATCCCGAATCGTCTGTTCTTCGAAAACTCCTACCCACCAGCAGCCGAGGCGGTGCAAATCGAGCCGAGCAAACGGCAGCGCGCGAAGCGCTCCTCCTCGACTGCAGCATCAATCGCTAAACGCAAGCCTAAGTCGGACAGGCCGTTCGTCTGTCGCAGCTGCGGCAAGTCTTTCTGCCACATGCGCACTATGGTCGGGCATTGCAAATTCGAGTGCTCCAAGGAGCCGCGCTTCAAGTGCCTCTACTGCGACTACCGCTCCAAGTGGGTGTCCAACGTTCATGCGCACGTCAAGCGCATGCACACGTTCAAGGAGGTTGGCGCGGTCAACCTCTGGAGCAACGCGATCCATCGGATTAACAGGAGATGCGTTGGATCAACGTCCAGCAAGCCTGTTGTTAAGCGCCAGCTTCAAGATCAGAAGCCTTAATTTTGATTTATCAAGCATATCGTATATCGTGTTTTTTCTATCGATTTCTCTAGCGAAGAACATTTTGAATAAATCAATCAAGCTTTGTTCCTCGGTGTTAAATAATAAAACTTTCAATTTATAAGACATTTTTACCTTGTAATACCAATGTATATTGCAAAGAATATTATGGTTTACACTGAATTAAATGTATCACAATTATGAAAAAACTTTTCCCCGATTATTCTTCAATACAATTCTCAACCTTTCAATTAGCATTGTAATTAGCAAAAAAAAAACAACAACAACAAATTACAGTACTCTTCATTATAGAAGCGCGCACGACCCAACGTCGATGCTTAACTTTTAAAAATCCCCAGTATCAAAACGCCATGCGACACTAACACGCTGCTACTCTTCGTTTCAGGCTGGCTAGAATCGGTGACTGCGCTTCCGCTCGAGCCTTATCCAGACCGTCGGCGAACCTCGACAAAGGGGAAAAATTTTCCATGCCCAAACTGTCCGGCGGGCTTCTCGGAGAAGGGCTCGTTGACCCGGCATCTGCGCTACGAGTGCGGCCAGGAGCCGCGTTTCGCGTGTCCGTATTGCGGCTACCGCACCAAGTGGACCTCGAGCATCTACAATCACGTGCGCAACAAGCACGAGGGCGAGAAGGTTTACTGCGTCGACGTGCACGCCGAGCAGGCCTGCGTGGCTGGCAGGCGCACCGCCAAGAATGCCCTTTTATTGTGATACATCCGACGTGTTTAACGAATATATATATATATGCGTGTTTTTTCTTTGTCCACGAATCGTTGTTAATTTTTTTTTTTATGGCCATTTAGTACTATTTATCGATTTTTTTATCACTTCGAGTTATTTTCAGAAATTTTTAGTTTGACTGACGAGCACGACGTAGAGAACGATCTCTCTCTCTCTCTCTCTCTGAATGTAAAATTTTGTATTCAATAAAAATGTATCACTATCGTCCAGTGTTTGGGCTTTAACGTACATAAACATTCACAAATGTTTTTTACCTCCCCTAACAATCAATCCCTAGTATGATTATTTCCTTAATACCAGGCTTCTTCGAAACGAGAGACGTGTGTGTGCGTCGAAGTCGACAATGGACAAAGTTGACTTCGATATAAAGTTATATTGAAACCACTTTCCCAACACCAACTAGCCCTTTTCGACACTCAAGCTCCACTAACGATTCTCATCGTTTGTTTCAGAACCAGCTGATATACACTTCGTGGACGTAGGCAAGTCGTGGAATAAGGCGTTTAAATGCCAGCATTGCCCAGCCGGCTTCTCGTCCAAGTATACCCTGACGCGTCACTTGCGCTACGAGTGCAATCAGGATCCGCGCTTTGGATGTCCTTACTGCCGCTTCTGCAGCAAGTACAGCTCGCACGTCTATCGGCACGTGCGCTATAAGCATAAGGGCTCGAGCGTGTACTACGTTGATCTTGCGCAGCTCGACGATTGGAGCTCGAGCAACGCTGCGCGTACGACTCGTTGATCATGAATTTGTATGTCTTGGATTAATGTCATTGATTCCCTGGTAGGAATCTGACTATCTTTTATAGCCATGAAAATAGTTTATCGGTATCAAATGTAGACGAATTATATTTACGTTTTATCGGTAAAATATAGCTATTTTATCGGTATCATAACTACTCATATGTTTTATTTTAATTGAAAATTAGAAAATGCCTATAAAATAGCAAGTGTTAATACTTTTTTTCCAGTAATCAAAACGCTACCTATAATCTACCTATATCGTACCGATTCAAAATTCAAACCATAAAATGAACGAAAAAGGTGCGAAAAAGCGTTTCACTTATAGATTGTAAATAACTAGCAGTTACGCCCATTTTACAAAAACTACCGATTTTATATGTAGAAACTATATGCGATTCCTACCAGGGTTGTCGATTAATAATAAAGAAAGAAAAGTGAGGAATGTGTGTCGTGTACTTGAGAATGATAATTAAAATGAAATTCGAAATATTTGTTAATATAATGATTCTGGGTATGTTTAAAATAAAGGTGTTTTTTATTTATATTACATAAAGTAGCGTTAACTTTTGAATATTATGCAAGTTTTTTTTAGTTTTTCCTTTTGTCTTTTTGTCCATTTCTGGAAAAATGTATTTATATGACTATTTTAATTTTATATGGACTACTCTAAAAAGTCCATTACTTTGATATTTCGACAGTAAATGGTAACAGCATAAAGGATTGTGTCAAACCGAAAGGACACACGAATTGTTTTCTAAATAAAAATACGAACAGCTCTAATTAAATTGCGTGCCTTTTATTACAGAACAAGCTAAAATACACTTCGTGGATGTAGCCAGGATGAAAAATAAAGTGTTAGAATGACAATAATGCCTGGCTGATTTCCAACGAAGAACAAACTTACCCATCAACTATGCTACAACTGCCATCAGGCTTGTGCAGCAGATACAATTCTCATGCAAGCACATGGGCTCCGAGGTTTACTACATTGATCTTATAAATAAGTCATACTAGCATTTGTCTTCGACCAAGATTCGCCATGGAAATTTTCAATGATTTTCGAGATACATTAAAATAATTAAGATACCAAAGTCCAAAAGGTGTGATTTTATTTGTTAATAACTAAAATAAAGAGAATGTTTTCTACCAGAATCATAAATTAATGTCATTAAAACAATCAATGATGAACATATGATTGTAAAATAAAAAATATATTATTATCAAATTTATCTATAAAAAAATTAATTAATTTCAATATTGGGTAAGTTGAATATATCGTTTGCCAATTTTCTCAATTTCTGCATGCCTTTTTATCACAAATTGACTTGTGCTTAAAAACATGTTTTTTTCAATTGTTTTCGTCTATATATTTTTTGTCAAATCAAAATATTTTTACACTTGAGATAATGATTTTTGAATTTTTACACCTTTTGATCTTGTTATATTCACTATCTCTCTCTCTCTCGGATCTGTTAAATTTAATCAAAATTGACTTAGATGTCTCGATAAATATTTGATATCACAAACACAGCACGCCATCAGTACGTAATTCTACTGTCCAAGTAAGCCGACGATCGCAAAAAATGGCTCATCTAATCGCTGCGATATGCATTTGTTTTTTATTTCCAGACTGGGACCTGTTCCCCTTTCCAGATATGGACCACCTGCAGGTCGGCCTGGAATTCGACGAGGCGCCAATAGCAGCGGAATTGAGCTTTGCCACGCAAAAGCGCCCTGCTACAAGGTCAACGAAAGTCCGTTGCTCGGACAAGCCGGTCTCCGACAAGTCCTTCCCCTGTCCGAATTGCAAGAGCGTGTACAATCGCCACGACAACCTGACCCAGCATCTCAAGTACGTCTGTTTCCAGAAGCCGCGCTTCGCCTGCCCGTACTGCAACTACGTGACTAAGCGCACTTACAACGTTTACGGGCACGTGCGTAGTCGGCATCCTCTTGAGAAGGTCGGATACATTGACATTGACTCGAAGAACCTGGTGACGCCGCAGCACTTGCGTTAAATTTTTTTTTTTACATTTTCAGTTCGTCTCATACTGAAAGTCTTAAATATAATTGCGCAGATTGTTGATTTATTTATTAATTTTGACTAGTCAATGATTTTAACAGTCTCGTTAGCCGTTGAATCACGATATTTTGTGATGTAGAGGCAATGGCATTTTGCGTGTTCACAGTTTTATTGAACCGTCTCGTGTGACGATAGTTTTTGATTGTTTCACAATTTTGTTGTTGTTAACACTGCTCTGTTGAGGCGCGTTCAAAGTTGATTGGTTCTACGACACACAAATCGACGAGGAGAATATTAACTTTGCCAGATATGTACAAAATGTAATGATCAACTGTTGTGTACGTGAGAATAACAAGTTTACCGACAACGAGTGCCATAATTTTGTGTGTTTTTCTGTTCCCAACAATAAAAATACATCTAAACATCTGATGGAAATCTAATGGATTTTTATTCATTTATTTTTCCATGTTACTTTCTTAATCTCTCTTGATAATCCTTATTGATATTTTCTTCGGAGTACTTAATAACTGCTTTAACTACTCTTACTAATTTCGTCTTTGGTCTGAGCCAATAATCAAAATAAATGTAATTATTATTTTCAAATGACCGAAACTAACATATGATCTTTTTTTTACGCATTTAAAAAAAAAGACATGTACAAACAGCAGGCATTCAAGATAAAATAAATGTCAGCCGAAGAATGCACAAACTTGTTAATTCATTATATCGAACTTGTAACCCACGAAATTCCTTATAACGTGAGTGGTTAGTAAGAAGCTATCAAACCATGTACACCTTTAGCAACACATTTTCAACACATCCCTGGTAGCCTATTTTTGAAACGCTTTTATCTCACATTTATACTAGCCATTTATTGGGATTTTTAGCAAAATCCTAAGAACTAGCCAGAAAATGGGAGAAAAAGCGTTAAAAAAATGGCATGATTTCTGCCAGGGATGGTAAACCAATAAACATTACATTACCTCATACTTTATCTCTCATTTTCCTAACCGTCCTCGTAAGAAAAATCGTACTAACAATATAATCTTTGATTTGTAGGCTTTTATTTTGTCAGCACAGTGAACGAACCGGCGCACAAGGTTGACCGCACCAAACGTCGAACTGCAAATCACGCGAAACGCTACAAATGCTCGAACTGCCCGAGCTCCTATAATCGCCGCAGCAATCTTCTCCAGCATCTGCGCTACGCGTGTAATAAAAAGCCGCGTTTCAGCTGTCCTTACTGCTCCTACGTTGCCAAGATCAGCTGCAACGTTTACACCCACGTGCGCGCTAGGCATCCGGACTCTCTCGTTGGATATATCGATCTGTTAAAGTCGCACGAAGGCATTATCGAACCGCATCATAAATGATTTCATCGCATGCGTTTTTGTTATGTTATAAGTGTACATTCGTGAAATAAATATCTTCATAATCTCGTCAACGTGGATAAACACTATTTTTACGTAGTTTCTGCGAGCCTGACGACTTCTACCCTATTTAGTAAGATAAACAAAGTTTAGAGTATTGCTTCAAAAGTTAGTTATAGAATCATTTGAAGTTGAAAAAAGGAAAAATACTTTTTAGACTGTAAATACTTGTAAAAAGCAAATAAGATTAAAAAAATGGAACGTTGATTCGTTTTATCAGTGTCCTAATGTATTTTCACTATCGAAATACATTTAAAAAGGAAAAATCTTCGAATTTATTGACTAAAGCTCTACTCGATGTTTTAGGTCTTCAGCGTGTGCAGTCTTTCGAGTTCGTCGCTTTACCAAAGAATTACGAGACCGGGTATACTTGCCAGCAGTGTGGCAAGTCCTATAGGCACAACACTAATTTGAAACGACACATCAGGATAGAGTGCGGCCAGCCACCCCGTTACTGTTGCTCCTATTGTCCCCATCGCACCAAGCACAAAAATGATATGAAGGCCCACGTGCTTCGCTGTCACAAAGGCCACGAAATACTGTTCTATAATTTATAAGATACTCTGCGCTGAGAAAAGTGTTATAATAAAAGTTACGATGTTTTATAGGAAAGTGAGGATATACTTCGATTGTGCTCATTTTTACTATGTTTATAATAAGAATTACTATGTAACATAGTAAAAATTAGCACAATCGAAGTATATTCTCACTTTCCTATGAAATATGATTGATCGAAGAATTTGTTTTTTTTATTCATTTAAATATAATTATTTTAGTGCCGTACGTAATAGGGAAACGAGAAATTTGTCATGAATTTTCGTTGAAATAAAAAGAATTTTTCTTTTCTGTACAAAGTGGCTTAGAATTATTAACGAGACGCACAATACATTTTAATGGGCGATATATTTTTAATTCAAAATCTTACTAATCGATTGCATTTGTTTTTCAGATTTTAACGTCAAGGGTTGGCGCTACGCCAATGATCCTCTGTGGGTGCCTTGTGATATTGAGGAAACGAAATATGTCTGTGATGATTGCGGTCGCTCTTACAAGTACATCGGGAATATGAAATATCATAGAAAGTACAAGTGCAAGGAAAAGTTCAAGTGTTATTTTTGCTCGTACGCCAACAAGCAAAAGATCCATTTGATTAAGCACCTCGCGAGGAAGCACAGTTATAGCGTACCATATAAGACAGACCTATAAATTATGTACAATAAATATTCAAGAAACTAAAATTTTAATAAATATAGACATATCTGTCTTTATTTGTCTGACTTTAGACTGATTGAAGAGCAGAATAATAACAATATTTTTACGACATTGTGATCCATCATTGTTTTACTTTAATAAATTTTAGTAAACTATTTTATATTTGAATAGTTAATTTTAACCTTTTTTGATGCTTAATTAATAAAAAAAATCTTGTAGTTATAAATTTAGCTAACCAATACGTTCTATTTCTTGTATCAACGATTCACCAGTTCCATACCTCAAAGTCTTTAGCTTAAATACTCATTATCACGATGCTCTAATCAAACAGTTCGGCGATTAGAAGTTGGATAAAAAACTACTGGTCTTGCAGGTTCAGAACTGAATTCGTCGGTGGAGCAGTCCTTTGAGTTTGTCGCTATAAACGAAAACACTTGCCATCAGTGTGGCAGAACCTACACTGAGAAAAATTTCTAGTAAAAATTACAATCTACTATTGTAAAAATTGCTATATTCAAATAGCATTGCTCGGATATACTTCGAATGTTACAAA
>JAPYYQ010001858.1:0-26751 GCA_030522585.1 Anagyrus pseudococci
GTGGTATGTCACAAGTGTGGAAAAACCTAAATATTTGTCATTTTTGCCATGTTAATCATATGGGACTTTTTTTCGTGCGAAAATTATGCCCTATGTACTAAACCTTATCCTTATATTAAATACAATAGGAAAAACATCTTGCTAATTAAAAATTTGTTAAAAAAAATTTTGAACTAACTTAGGCCGCAAATCTAACAGTTATCTAAGAATCATCCATATACCCCATACACACGCAAATATAGGGTAAGTCGGGAGAATTTCTTATTATACAATATTGTTGACACCAGTAACTCAGTCAACTTATAAATTAGTGTGAATCTACTCAAATAAGACTCAAAAAGAGGCAGTAGCTACGAACGTAAATGAACGAGAAACGAAAATTTAAAACTATCAAAAAAATTAGTGTGTTTTTCATTCTTTTATATTGATTTATTTTTTAACGGAATTTTTTATCGAAAAAGTAAACTCCTACGTAAATAGTCTTTGTCAAGACAAGTAATTTCAAACTCGATTAAATAGGGTTTAGAGCTCTATAAAATATTGGGTGGCATATTACCCAACGGATTTTTTGGGAAGAAAATTTTAAGTGCTTCATTTTTTTTATTTGAAAAAAAAATGTAATATATCAACACTGGACTTAAAGATTATTAAAATATATGTAATTATTGACATACTCATATTTTTTTCGTTTTCAAATATCTAAAAATCTCTGAACTCCCTGCCTTCAAAGTTATAACTATGGCATATTCCCCCGACTTACCCTATAGCGCGCAGACCGATACTCACGACCGCGGCTACATTTTCATAAATTCCGTTGGAAACTACGGGCGACGCAAACGCAACAGCGCGTAGTGGTAATATAGAAAGTGTCCGAGAAGCGCGTATATTTGAAGGAGAGAAAAAGCATGGGCGCATCGCGGTTTGTAGGAGATCGTCTGGCTCTGGCCGGCATAGAAAAACGCGACTTTCTTTCGTATGAGCAGGAGAGCTCGCGCCTCCACGCAATGCTTTAAGCTATTACAACCCTCATTACGACAGCTTTACGACTCTCTCTCTCTCTCTCTCTTTCTCTCTATCTGCTCGAGTTTGCCCGTCTCGCGCGCGGCGTGACTTTAACCACGCCTCAATACCGCCGGCAGACCGGCACACGGGCTAAAATCGAAAGTCACTCTCTCAGATCGTTAAGACCGTTGCCGTTGCTCAACGCTCATATTCTTTATTATTTGTTTTGCTCAATAGCTCTAGCTTCCTTTTTCTCGCTATTGCCTTTCAAGACGGATTTGGTAGACGGCGACGTCGCGTTGAAAAGGACTTACGGAGATTTTGAAAGAATTTCGGCGCTTGTTACCAATTCTTTTTTCATCATTCCAACCTCAAAATGCTATCTTTTTACCAGACTTCGAGGTTGAAATGATGAAAAATAGTATACTCGACTGTTACGGGAGGTGCTTTTGCACCTCACCCGATGTTCAAACAACAACCTTCGGATGAGGCACAACACACCTCCCGCACCAGGACAATAATATACTATTTCTTTTGGACGGTTTTTATTTCCCTCTTCGTCAAATTTCAATAATGCGATTATTTAAATACGTAAACATCCAAATAAGTTCCCGGTAATCGCTCGAGATCCCGCGCATCCAACTTTTGGCTTTCGTTTTGAGATCTCGACAGTTACCAAATACGGCTGACACTTCGCGGAAATTCATTTAAATATATACCCCCGAGCGAGTACGGCTATTTTTTCACATTCTCGTTTTACATTTTATCGGCAGGCGCCGACTGTTATGGCACTGTATACGTCACTTTTCTAGCCAACACGCAGCATAAAAATATTAATTAAGAAATACTGCGTGTACGTTCACTTAAGTATTTGGATATTAAATAAGTTGTACTCTGTAACGACGATGTTTATTCATATATTTTTTATTTGGATTTTTCATTATGTGATTTTGGAAAATTGAATTATTTTACATTAAATCGGTTAAACGATCGAGGAAAATATTAAAATATTAGTTACGAGTATTTTATTATTAATTTATCAGGTAAAATAATTCATAACATTGTAAATTTGCATTTAATCGAGCGTAAACGCGGACAAATGTTTAAAATTACAACTTTAATTTTGCAGCTATTTCTTCAACAAATTATGCGTTATACCGCTTTATCGTAATAGAATCACAAATGACGTTGCGGGAATGTATTGAAAAGTATGTGTATACATCTCACAAATTTACATAATATAACTATCGGCTGTTGTACTCGAAGCCTCTCGTCGAATTTTAATCCGTGTTGTGATAAAACATAACGCTATTTTTATTGCGAAAAATGTTATCAACAAAGTTTTATCGTGATAAATCTATATCTTTCCCTCGAGTTTTAAAAAATTTAAATTTTTCTTAAGATATACGTTTAATTATACCTACTTCTTTCACTAAAACAAGGTAGTGTAAACAATTTATCAGGCTGAATGAGTTTATTCACATTTTTACATAAAAAAATGTGTTGATTTGTAGATGCTATTGAGTTACAATTTCACGTTTATCGCAATAATATTTTATTTAAGCCTCGTTTTATTCGAAAATTTTAAATCTAAAAAGGCTTTTTAATATAATAAAACTGTTATGGGTACCGTTAATGGCTTTGAATTTTGTGATGTCCCGCCGCTACTCTAAAGATTTAGCTCGATTATACTTCTACGTTTTTTTTATATTCAATTATTTTTGACATATTAATACACTTATACACTGAAACGCATACGTGCAGAAAACGATTGGTATCTCTAAAATATTTAACTGAAATTGAAAAAGTAAAAAAAAATTCTTTCCATAATTACACCCAGTATATTTTTTATTTTTCAATCAATTTACCGTACTGTTTCCAGCTAATCAAGACAGACTTTTTTTTATAAATTTGAAAAGACGGTTTCTCTTTATAATTAAAGTACTTTTTCTTCTCCGTCACCTTGAATAGGCCGATTTTTTTGAATGCATTGAAGGTACAATTGGTTGCAACGATGCCAAGGATTTCAGACTTTCCTGGTTCGTTTTTTACCCCCTTTTTTACAGTATCGATCACTCGAATTCTTACGGTAACCCACGACCAACGAAAACGGCTACATCATTAGCGGCACAAAGGAAATCAAAAATAATAATGGACCTCGCGATTCGTTCAGTTTCAAGGATACAGCTGCATCGTAACTACTTTTCATTTTAAAAAATACTTGTATTCCCAACATAATAATTTTGAAGATTATTCATCTTACCGTCAAAATTTTTATTTTTACTTTTTCAACTTCTTTTTATCCTGTTTTTTGTTTGCATTCTACACTGTTTTTATCAACCACAAAGTTTAACGATTGTAATTGTTATGCTGGACTAATATTTTTTTTAGCTAAATAATTTATTATTACATGGTTCAAGTGGCAAGTATCTGATAAGTTTATAAACTAATACTAACAAATTATGACTACAATATATTGACACTTTTCACCGTTTTAAAACATTATTAATTTTATTTTATTTATTTATTTATTTAACCCAGAAAAACATTACATTACATAACATGTAGTAAAGTAGATGTAATTCTGCAGAGATAAAACAATTTTACCTGTTCGCAGTCATCTTCGCGGAAAACAATTGAAATTGTTATTAATATAGGCAAATTCAAATTAAACTTGAGTGATTTTTATTAGCTTCTGAGTATCGAATATTTATTGAAAAGAAAATGAAAAAAATGATTGAATATACTGTGTCACTTAAAATAAACTATTCTCGTCTTTCCAAGACATTGACAATGAAACCGGTAAAATTATGATATCTTACACTTTATTCCATGAAAAATATCGGATTATTATAAATCTCAATAACAATATAAATTTTAATTCTATCCCGACAACGTCCCCACATACACACATGTAACAAACACTTCGTAAGTCAGATTAAAATAAAATAAGACCAACAAACCTGTATTAAAGTTGACAATCTGCTTTTGGAGGGGACGCCTTTTTTATCCCTTATAAGCAGATAGATAGTTTTAACTTCAGGACAATTGATCAATAGTTTGGCCACCAGCAACTTGCCCATGAAACCTGTGGCACCGGTGACCATGACTACTTGGTCTCGGTACCATACCGGGATATTCGGTTTTTTGCTAGCCATTCTTGAGGTTGTGCTAAGAGCTCACGTCAGATCGTACAGCTTAATACCTGTGAAAAGTTCAAATTTGTTAATTAAATATCGTAATCGATATCGTTGAGGCATTATTTAACTAATTTTGATTAAATTGAATTCGAATTTAAATTACGATGTATGTCAATTAATTAAGTTGATGAAGTTTTTGTGGCAAATAAAGTTAAAGTATTTTTTTTCTTATAACTAAGACTTTTAAAATCGCATTATCATGAAAATAAACATTTTAAAATAATTGAGATAGTCAAGCGGCAAAACACAATAAACAAAAGACAGCGTCAAAACTAAAAATTATTTGCTAAAATCTCGCCCGTGTCTAATAGCAAAAAAAATAATATAAATATACAGCCACTGAACGAGGCGTCTGGTCATTAATCCAATAAAATTCGCCATCTACGTCACTTTACATTTGCACTTTCGAGAGTTGGACCATTGTCGAAATGACATGTTAATTTGGAAACAGCAATGACGACGTTTTATTATTCGATTGCTTTATCTTTCGAAAACTTATTTTTACAACTATAAAAGTCTCATTTCGCCGAGGTGACAATTGCTAAGATTAGTTTTTTATTCAAAACTGATAAAATTTTGCAAGCATTTTTATAGTTTTACGCGATTAATGTTGCAATGCTCCTTGAAAGATGCCACGGAAGTCAACTTGATAGGTGTGCGATTGCAGTACAGTAATACATTTTTAGTTTCATTTTTTCTTTTTAATTGCTTCGATATGTAGTTGAAGGTTTTTAATTATGTTTGCTTAAATTAAGCTATATTTACATGTGCTGAATTTCAGCAAAATCTGCATGATGACGTAGAATCCGACAAATTAGTCACTATACCAGCCTCATGATACTAAATTGATTTTTAACACAGAAAAAAATCCTATTTGTTTTGTTACGAGAAATGAACTAACTGGGAAAAGCCTATCGATCATTCACTACATTGTAAATTGACGTCAGCTCATACGCAATAGACAAATCTTGAATAAAAATTCAATAAAAACGCGACAGTGTATTAAAAGCCAGTAGTTTGAGTTCAAATCTAATCAAATGAATTAATTTTCAGCGCCCCTTATAATATTATATATCCTAATTTGAATTGTAAAAATTCGTCGTTAGCTTTAATAGTTCACATCCAATGTCAAACTAAACTATATCCAACATGTAGCTATAGTTATTTACTTGTGTACGATATTTTAACTTGTTCCTTCATTGATCTAATCGATAAACACTACCTGCGAGTGATTCACCGTAGCGTAGGAATCAAGTGAATATTCAATGAAAACTCAAATAAATCTCTAAGAGGAGCTTTATAATCATTCGCTCCATCGTCGCGCGGTCATTATTATTATTATTCGTACAGATCGAAATACACACCTATTTAAATATGCAGGATGCTGTATAATCAGCAACGATATAACTCATAATGTCCGCGTGCGCGATCGTTCCACGAAAAGCCACCGAGTGGGCGCGAGTTAAGAGTACCGGAAAAACTTTCCATTACGTTCAAATAATGTCCCGAAGCGCGTGTCGTAAAATAAAGTATCGAGCCTATCGTAAACTACAATGTTACTGCTCGAAACTGCGTGCGTAGAATCGCCGAACGAAGGGCAGAGATGAGTTTGGGCTTTTTTAATCGCAATAACGTCCAGATCAAATCGCTCGCTATTCCGTGGCCCGTAAAATATAAGCGGCGCTCACAAAATTCGCGCGTGATTGACGGTTATAGAGATTATAACTACCAGTGCTGTGCCAATAGCCGTTATCGTTTTTCCCGGGATTACATTTTTTTCTCCCCCTCTATACCGATTGCCAAATTGCCCAAGCATTTTTTCGCGAGCGAGCGCAGCCGAGAGAGCGCGTGCATACGCGCTTACGAATCCGCACAATAAAATGATTTATGAAAGCCCGAGCAGTCTGACCCTAATTTCAAGCATAGCATACCGTAATGAGCGCTTTTTTTATGTACGAGTTAGAAAAAAAAAAGGGGACTAGTCGTTTTCAATGCGTAACTCTTTTCGCCGGCTGCGCATTAGTGCAACGGCTGCCATCACCGCAAAAATATACACTTTCGATATATAATGTCTAAGATGCATTTAATGCGCGTGTGTACATACGCGACGTGAACGCGCGCGGCTGTTATAGTCTGCTGCGTCAGCTGTGCGTGCTTGTAGGGGCCACACTCTCGTTCAATCGATGAGATAATGTAATAGAACGGATTGTAGAAAGGCATTTTTTATGACCAATGTTTATCTTCTTTTTTTTACTGCCTCGGCTCTCTTTATGTTGAGCATTTAAATATCCGAAATGAGCGTCATGCCCCGCGTATAGCGTGTTGTGCGCTTCGCGTATACACCGCGCGTTGGTGAAAACAATCGTAAAACGACTTGGCGGGAGAACAGCATCTCCGCCAACGACGACGAACATTTCGCGAACGGCCGCTCTATTCCGCAGCTTCCAAATTCTTTTCTCTTCGGGATATGAGCAAAAACTAGGCATACGCGCCTGGCCCGATACAAAGTCAGGCTGGACTTTCTCGAGCTCCGATTGCTCCATTAGCCGCTGCACGTGCTAGTTGCGAACGTCGTCGTCGTCGTAGCATTAGAGTAGCCCAGGAAGCCGCGTTCTCGCATACTGAATTTCAAACCTTTTTTTTCTTCTTCGACGTCTTCCCACTCCTATAAATTATACATTGGCAATATCATCGGCAAGCCGCAGTGGCTTGGATTCGCGCGGTTTTAGCTTCTTTGTGCTAGTATACGCAAGAGATCATTGCAAAAGATCGTTGGCTCATTGAACGGAAAATAGATGCATCGCGCCTCTTTGTATTTAACAAAAGCTTAGATTTATTGTTCTTTGCGGTTGGATTAGAGAATTTGTACGCAGGTAACGTACGATGGGACATTTGCTATCCAGAGTTTGAATAAATTTGCCTGCTTCAGGTGACGTCTTCGCGTTTGCTAACAGATGTGTACGTTTATAATAGACGTAATACCGATACTTCGTATAAGCGAACACGTGTGAAGATGAAACTTTTCCGCAGATGGACTTCCGAGGATGCTCGTCTAAATGCTCGGTTATAATTTACGAAATCGTTGACATTATCGTACGTCAATTAACAAAAATTACTTTTGCGGAAATTCTTATCCGATGCTCGCGCAGCTTAAGACGCGTCTACACTACTGTTCTCCAAAAACATGAAAAGTCTCTATTCCGACGGGTACGTCATCGATTGCAATCGGCGGCTTGTCTCCCTCTCTCCGCGGGTGGTCATAATTACGAAAATGGCATAGCACGTGGAAACGTGTCATTTGAGCGACTCGGCACCCGGCGATTACACGCCTTTATCACCGCTCATTGCGCTCCTTCCGGGAGGAGACCTCGGCACTCTTAGCCCCAAGACTCGTCCTCCTCCTCCTCTCGTGAAACCGCGATCAGAGCACGCGGAAGCCTCTAGGATTTTCGGTGGCGTCATTTTGAGAAACTCATGACTATATCTTGTATAATTACAAATAAAACCGACAAGTTTCGGGAAAAATAACGGCGGTGATCCTCAAGCTGATTCCAACGGGCTTTTCCGTGACTGGCAAAACGCTAGGGATTCCCCGCGGAAACCGACAAATCTAATTGTTTTATTTGCATTGCTGATTTTCTACGATTTTTCCTTTTTTTCCTTCTCAGATGCCAGGCAATTATTTTTTTCATCGTATATCAGAAATTTGCTTTTATTTCGGTATAACAATAAGTGTTAATACACACGCTGCAGTCTGCTTTGATTGACGATAAATTATGGTCTTGTGGAATGATGCATGCGCGACTCTCTCGTACGAAAATCTTTGGAAATTGATTATTTCTATAGTCAATGCCACGTACGCGTAATTATCCGTCTGTTTACTTTTCTTTTCGGGACGCGCTCGGCTATTTCAGGTTGGCAAGAGCCGTCGATGAAATTATGGTAAGGTTGCGAGATAGGAAAAGTGTCTAAGATAATTGATGATTACGATTTTAATTTTGTTAATAAGAAAAAAAAGGGAAATGGAGGCAATAATTGTGCAAATATTATGTTTGACGCGTTTCTTTTTTATATTTTCTTATTTAATACAAACCAAAACTTTCTTTTTTCGCCGTTACATAAAGTGCAAAATTCGCGCTAATCCGTAAATTTAGCATAATATTGAATAGTGTGTCGAAAAAGGTTATGAAATGTCTCAAAATTTTTTTCGCGATCAACAAATTAAACTCGCACATGCTGCAATTGATCAACCTGAATAATAATTTCTTCAAATCTTTACAAGTAATCACTCAGTCAATCCCGACTAAAAAAAGTTTTCAATTATATTAAAAAAAAAAAAAAAAAACATCCGCGGAAAGCCTTAAAAGTTGACATAAAGTGGAAAACTTCATACCTGACGGTTAGTTGTTCGAAAAATCTCTGAAATCGGCAGCTAAGGAGCTTCCGATCCTGCAGATTGCCAACAGAGCAAATGAGCAACTGTTTGTAAGCACTGAAAAAAAATAATCACAACCGCGACGACGATGGCACACTGATTTTCCACAATTAAGTACACGATTAGGTAGAGCCGTGCGTTACGAGCCGATCGGTTGGCGCATGCATCGGTTAGTCCGATCGGCGGCCGACTGAGGGACCAACGCCTGTCGCCGGTCGCTTTATCCGGCTCCCGACGCACAACACACGTGCCGGCCGTGGGATGGTGACCTCCGCCGGATCCTCTACTCTCCTCCATCTCCCCCCCTTCCTCCTTTTCCCACTGTCCTCTCCGGAATGGATCATCCGGCTTTCACGAGGACCACATCAGGCGAGCTAACGATTTTCGTTTGGTTATATTAGACAAACAAATATATACAAGTGCCTTTCTTCATTTCGATTTGCGTTGAAGTTGTAATTTTGGCGAGAGAGGCTACGTTGTTAGGAGGATTATTTGACAGGTTGTTTATATGATTTTTAAGATCGGTTGGAAAAATTAAACTTGTCTGTTTAACGTAATAAGAATAAGTTTTGAACAATTCAACTACTCTATGATATATTTTTGTTTTAACGCAACGTTAGACAGACGATTTTTTACTGCCTAATCTGGACAAACAGGTTTTTTTATAGCCTCCGGAAAGGCATTGTGTCAGGTTTCTGGTTAAATGTGGAATAACGGATCGAGTAAAAATTTTGACTTTGAGCGAGTATCGTTAGATAACTTTTTAACCAAGCGGTTTCAAGTTCAACACATTAGAGCTCTAACAAATGTTTAAACTTGACATTTTTAACTCAATACCAAAATAAGGTCTGTCTGACTTACGAAGGATATAAACTACTCAGATTTTATAATTAACAACATTTTTTAGAAAAAAAAACATATTTTCTAATTTTTCATCAAGTTATTATTAAATAACTCAAAACATTTTTATTTATTAATGAGTCATTTTATCAGACATAAAATTTAATAAAAATCACTGATTTTATTGCGATTAATTTATTCTTTAATTCACTAGTTTCATTGTACGGATAGAACAAAAAATGTTTGACTTTTCCTCAAAACCGAATTTTAATTAAAAGTTTAAAATGAACAATGGCAGTTTCAGAAAAATATATAGAATAACATTATATAAAATATTCATCTTCGAATTTTGTAACTCCTTTTTCTATTTTAATGTACACATTCGTTTTTACTACTTTTTTACGAATCTAATTCAATATTTACGCTGTTTTCGTTAACTAATAACAACCCAAAATAACACGATGTAGACCGGTTTTTTTTATTATTTCTGTTCGTTGGAAAAGGTCGTGTATAAGAATCAAATGGACCAGTCATACCAAAGACTTAATAAAGTTAATAAAATTCAACGTTATTTTAAAATCGTAGAAACTTAAAATTTTCACGATCAACACGCATTATGGATTTAAAGCTTTTTATATGCAAATTTTGTTCAGATTTCAAACAATTGATGCTTCATAATATAATCAATTTAATATCATGAAATCACCGTTTATTTAAGATCAGATTATGATGAAATTTCTTGTTTTCATGTTTTGCCGTTGTAAAATCAATAATAAATTTAATTCAAGAAGTCATTACGATTTCTTCGAAAAATTGCAATTTTAACGTTATCAACAAAGAAAAACAAAGGAGGAAAAAAATAGAACATTTGAATATTGTTGAAAAAATCAAAATTTCCAAGAGTCAAATGGATGCTTCTAATTTATATTGCCATGATTCACGTCGGTCTTCTTTCTAAGTGTAGGTTTTTTTACATTTCTTTAAACACACATATTAGGCACTTCTTTTAATTCTTGACAAATAAACGTCAACTTTTCAATTTGCGAGGTGAGTTTTTAGATACGCAATAATTATAAAAAATTTTATTATTAAATTTTATCGTTCGTAATTTTTTTTCTTATGTTATATTTTTTCCACTGCTAACCAGAGAGAAGAGATTCTTTCGCGACGGAGACTGCTCACGCAAGACGTGAAATTTCGGTACCAATACTACTAATGTAGATGACGAAATATTTGCCGAAAACTCGATGCGTCCGTTTACTATTTATACGCCCGAGTGAAAGTACTTTTTTATTTTTGGCGAATTGCAGTAATATTTCGGCGAATATATTGTGTCGTTTTAAAATTAATTTTCGAAAAAACTCATCTGAGAAATTTAAATTTATTATTTCATGTAAAAATATATTGATACCCCTGTAGATCATCTTAAGTTCTAAAATCGTATCTGTACGCGCTTAGATCATTTGTTATCTTTGTTTGAATTTCATAAACTCTAGTGTTATGATTTCAAAAGTGAAAGTTCAAAAAAAAACTTCACTTTGTAGTTACATCTTCCAATGCTTGACAGAATAATGTTTTAGAGCCTTGTGAAATTGAAATGAAGATTTCTACTTACAGGTTTATCATACGTTTATTGCAATAAGTTTTGCATAAAATTTAAAACACAAGGTACATCTTCAAAAGTTGCTGATAATTATATTTATTTATTTCGCTTAAAAAATAAAACTATAGGTTTAAGTATCAAATAATAATATAATTGTTTTGTTTATCAATAAAAATATTTTTTGTATATTGTTTAACACGTTTGTTTTTAAGTTTTCTCAACAAAATTCGTTTTCAATATGAATTTGCGTAGAATGGAAAGAATAACGTAATTTTTTAAATTAATAAGTTTTCTTCGGTATTGATTGAAAAAAAACTTCAAGATTGATCGAAATTCATATCGAACAAAAAATATGATTTCAACGATTAATTTTTTTTAAATCGAATTCGACTTGCCATTGAAAAATTCTTTTTATTAATGCATCAAACTTTATTAATGTTTGTTGTCTTTATAATTACGCGAATGAAGAAGAAATTCAATGCTTAAATTCCCATACAGTTTAATAACATAATCAAAGGATAACTTTTCAATGATATTGGCTCTTTTATAAATGCTTGTTGTTGTTGTTTGTCATGACTATAAAAAAATACTATTTGTATGTTTCATTCTACGCTTTAATAACACACACGTGCACAAATATCTACTAGTTAAAGTGCCTTAAAGGTTGTATATTTTTAAATATTTTAAAGTTTCTAACGACTAAAAAAAAGTAATAAGTGTTAAGGTCTCCATTAGATTTTATGATATAAATTTGAAAACTGTGTACAGCCAGACTTTTGAGATACTCAAACCGGTCTTTTAAAATTCGTATAAAAGCAAGCACGTGAGATTACCGATCACTTAATCGCGTCTAACTTTACAGTAGGTCTTATGAGATTATACGAAGTCACTGATATACGCGCACAACAAAAACCTCTTTTTAATAACCCATTTTTTAATGTTTTATGTGCGCACTAAATTGGAAGATCAAAGAATATTGGAGTTAAGAAGGATTGAAAATGACCTTAGAAGCACAAATCGTAAGTTGAAATGAATTCCCGCAAGGTTTATGTTGGATCACACAAAAAATGTCAATTTGCTATAAACACACATTTTAATATCCAAGTAAAAGAAATCTTAAAGATTTCTAAAATCTCAAAGGAATCTTATAGACTTTTAAAATCTTAAAGAAATCTTTTAGATATCTTTAAGATAGACATAAGAAATGTGTGTTTATTGGGATACAGCGTAAACAATTCATATCGGCTTCCGTTTTCTTTACGATTGCCAAGTGCCTAGTTCTAAGATCGCTGCCTCGGACTCTTTTAAAAAACGGAAAAATTTAGTTTCAAGTCATCTGGCACCTACTAAACAAATTAATTAAAGAATTTTTAACGAGTTCTTAATTGCAATAAATTTGAGTGTAATAAAAATGAGAAAAACGTTTATCTCGTGTTAAATTAACGACTGAATTAATTGACGCAATAGAATAAAGTACAGAATTGATTTAAAAATGTGACCAATCATTTTTTAAACACTATCATTATCGGTTATGTTAAATGTTATAACGGAGCGAAATTTTCAAATCAACAATGAGCTATTGAAGTAAAAAATTTTTCAACAAAGCTAAAAGACGATGTCTACCTTATCTGCACGAACGTTCTTTACTTATGCTCGGATGATAATAACGAATATATCAGCATACGTCAAGCACGACTGCTCGTACTAAATTTCAAACTCAAAGCTTCAGTGCAACACCACTCGTTGGAAATCGTAAGCCCTGTACAGGAAAACAATATTTGTCATATACTTTACAATTATTGATGACAAATGATATTTTTAGAGAGAAATTAGTTATTTATGAAACGTTTATTCTACTGATTACCCGTTCATGGGAATATAAGTAAATATTTTTTAAGCTTTTGTATAAAAAATATTTTGTATCTTTTTTAATTTTATTTCCTTAAATATGTTCTTGTACAAAATCACTAAAATTACTGTTTATGATTCCAAGCTATATATTTTGCTTCTTTCTATTTCAAATGTTTTACAAACATTTCATCTAATAACTTCTCTAGTTTAGCATTAGTTCCCCTCAATCCATCAACGACTGATTTGGCCCACTGCAACAAAATTTATTACCGAATCAAGATTTTCAATATAAATTACAAAAAGATATAAGAAACTTTTGCATAAAATATAATATGCATGCAGTGCTTGTATATACCTTGAAGTATTCGTTGACCCTTTCCGATGACCATCCAATTGGAGTTTCTTTTTCCAAATCTCTTAAATTGTACAACTTGTCAGCGAGCTTAACAAGTTTGGCTTTGCAACTGATATGCGGAACGTGCTCAACTTGCATTCGTTTTCTTTCTTGCTTTGGTAAGCTTCTATCGTCTGTTACTTCCTCGACTATTTTTCTGACTTCTTTACCGAAATGATTCTCTATCTCTACGAAAGAGGTGTCTGTATCTTCGACTGTATCATGAAGCAATGCTCCGAGAATCACTTGAGGATCATAAATGTCACCTTCTTGTACTAAAATATTAGCAACGCCTATGAAAAAAAATAAAAACAATAGAAAGGAAACTGTATTAAAATAAATAGGGCAATTTTTATTAAACATTTTACCAATAGGATGATTTATGTAAGGTGTTTGTTCTTGATCACGTCGCCTCTGCCCAATATGCTTAATAGCAGCAAAGTTTGCACATTTAACAATTAATTTCACAAGTTCATCTTGCGTTAACTTTTCACTAGATATTTCTATATCAAATATTCTCTTTTTACATAAATTACTATTTTCTTCCATAGTGAATAAATGTTAGCTACAGAAATTTATTATTGATTAATTTGAATATCTTAAAGCGATACAATTATTACTGTATTATGAACACTAGAGCACAAGCTTATAAGGTAACAGTAAGTGGTTTTTATGACATACTGTTAAACAACATTGTGAAACGTACTTTTCATTACATTTTAGATGGCAAGATTACGATTTTCTGAAGAGCACCGACTTGTTTACTGTAGGTTGTAATATCAATAAGATTAGCATTTTTTCGAATAGAATACGCTTTTATCTCGCTTGACGACATCTCGACATATACGGCGCGGTAAAGTACAAATTCTATTAATGTTTTAATTAAATTAAATTCATTGGGTTTACCGAATTTCCATCTACTTGCATATTTGACGATACTTATTTGGAATGTTTTATCGGAATTGGTTGCGTCAATAAAATCTACCAATTGTGTTGATTCTCAAGATCATTTTTTCTTTCTTTTTTATGTATACTTGAAAATAAAATCCCCAAAAAATACCTTTTTAAAAAAAGGTATAGACTACAGAAAATTTGAAATGTTGACTTTCCGTAAAGATAAATAAAATCAACATTATGCACATATGGTAATATTTTTTAACAATAATGTACCTAATTTTTTAAATTGCATATCCAAATTTTGAATTTTTTTATAACTTAGAAAGTATACATACTAATTCAAATTATAGTCGCATATGTATTATCATTATAATTTCACTTACTTTAACGAAAGCCAACATTCCAAACTTGTCGTAGTTTTTGCAATAGGTAGTTTTGTGGGATCACTAATTTTGAGTTTGCATGCATCTTTAGAATAATCAAACCGCACGAGAAGCCGATTCAGGGTAAATACAGATTTTGACATTTTTTAAATGATTTATGCGTTTTACCCTATTGCCATCGACATTTTGATTAAAAATGGCGTTTTTGAGTCGATTTTTTGTATTAAATAAAAGCTTATGCTACAAGATTCCTGAAGCAAATGAAAATATAAAACTTACTTTTTTCAAACTTGCCTTCGGAGCGCCACACTTAATAATTAATTCTTTAAAAAATAGCTGCGAACACAAATACATTATCAAAGTTTGTCGAACAAAATATTAAGGTACGACCAAATCGATGTTTCTAACGAAAACTAGTGCGGTTCAAATTTCCGTCGAAATCTACTAGTATAGTTCCAATTGCAGCGAAGATAAGTACTTGGGAACTTTTGCGACGAAGACTAGTACAGTTGGCGATTCGCGGCGAAGACTAGTCGTAGTAGTTTTGCCGCGAAATGTACTAGTATTCGCCGCAAAATTCTTAAGTACTTTTCTTCGCCACAACTTTAGCAGGAGTATAGTTTTCGTCGGCAATTTCTGTACTAGTTTTCGTTAGCAACGTCGAAATATTGTTCACAATATTTATGTCAGAATGGAAAAAGGGGCTTTTAATTAAAAATGTTTTTATTGCATTACAAGGGAAAAATCTACTTTATGATTTGAATCAGTACTTCGAAAATCATTACTTTGATTATTTGTAAATTCCGATGTGTATTGTAATAATTGTTGGATAATTATTTGAATTTAATTAGTGTACTATAATCGGCGGTGAACTACTACTTGTACATCGTACATGTAACGGCGAGCTATGGCTTATTCGGGAAGCTTTAAAATCATTACCAAGAATGCGACTATAGCCACGTCACTAGTTTTCGGCAATGATGAATCTATAAATTAAGCAGCGTTACGTGCTGCCTGCAGACGGTACCAGGCAGTCAGACGGACCCGATCGTAGACCGCTTCGACCACCTTCCTGCGACCTCATTTCCTCCCGCTATTATATTGTCGTTTCCAACAAATAACAGTCATTTTCACACTATCCGCGAAAAAGTGCGACACTTCAGTTTATCTCGAAAAACCAGTACGCTTTAATTTCACCGGGAAGAAACGTACATTTCGCAATATTACCGCAAATAACCATGAATTTCGCATTATTACAGTGAAAAAGCATAGACTTCAAAAATGTATTCCAAGACGAATGTATTTCGCTACTTACAGTAAAAACATCCAATATATTTAATATACTTGAAGGCGATTTCAATATACTTTTTTTTGAATAGAGAAAAAGATTTGTCTTTACGGTAACATCTGAAACGTATGGTTATTCGCGGTAAAATGAATCGTACGGTTTTTAGCTGTAGCAAGTTCAAATGAATTGTTTTCGCGAATAATATAGAAACGACTGTTTTTCGTTGGGAGCGACGATATATTATCTACTTCCAATATCACTTACTTTTTTTCATGTCTACAAGTCTTGAAGTTATGAGATCTCCTTTTAGAACCTCACACATTATATATATATATATATATATATATATATGTAATATGAGGTTTCGTTAAGAATTTGTCAATGTGCTACTTTTTGAAGTCTGCTAGTCTTCATAGGAAGTGAAATGTTTACCAAATATTGCTTTAACAAACAGATGTCGATGAAAAAATTATTTCTAAAGCCCTGTACAGACTTTGGACAGTTTTAGATACTTCAATTATCGAGTATTTATCGTAAATTCACAAATAGCCCTATCGAAAATTATTTTTTTTTTAAACTTTCTTAATTCAACTCTAAAGTTGTTACACCTATAGTTTAAAGTTCAATTTAAAGAATTTCAAATTCATCGCAAGGACTTTTTAATTTTTAAAAAAGAGTGTTACTTTAGTTCTTGTAGAAAATACCTGTGAAATTATTTTTACATTAGCGAATCTTCAAATATTTTATCTCAATGCAGCAAAAGTTGAAATTTACAAAGTAAAGAATTAGTTGATTTATTTAAAATGTTGGATTTTTATTTTTAAAAAAATCAATACACAATCTTTTGATCTTTAATCTATTTGATTGTATCGATTTTTGAAGTGATCCGATCGAAAGCTTAAAAACTTATCACGTATCAGGCACTTGGCTGTTTCGTAGAAAATCGCAATTTTATGGCCTTTAGAAAGTGCAAGCAAGAGCAGCCTATAATTATTTCAAGACTGACCTTCAAGTTGCGATGACAAAATTTGCGTAAAATGTTAAAATGTCGCTGTGGTGAAACTCCTCGTCAACTCATCACTCCCTACGGCTTGTACAGTGACCAACATATAAACCTTAATACAAATTTCGGAATAAAATGTTGTACTATGGAAAAAAATGCAAACTTTGAATTTCGGCTGATCATTCCCAGTGCGCAGTTGAGCTTGTTAAGCCTACAATTCAATAATGCGCTCGTCGCAACAACTCGTTAATGCAGAATATGAAAAGAAAACAGGCTTAACTAGCAGCATTAAAGAAAGAGAGAAGCGAGGGACTAAACGAAATGTTAAAAATGTTGTAAATCATTTAGCGCCGACAAATATAACGGTACGTTGAAAAAAAAAAGCTGTAAGGTGTATTCTGCTTAGTTTTTTATGCGGTATGCGATGATGTTATTGGTGAACGGAAATTGAGGCCATGCGAGGCATTGACAAAAAAAAGGTTGTTTTTGCCTGAATATATAATTTATGAATACGATAAATAAATGACACGAGGAGGAAGTGATAGGAAAGCGACGATGGAGCGATTTGAGATCGACTTATGAATATTTAGAACGCTGGGATACATATTTTTATAAATGCGGCTTTGTGGATTAATGGCCAAGAAAGCCAGAGAGAAAAGCGCAGACTGTTTTCAAGATCACGATTCGCCGGACTTTTTTTATACTAAGCGCGTTATGCAGGAATGACGGAAACACGACATTCCTGTTGAGATTTCTTTTTTAAAAGAGAACACACGTCGAGTTTTCTATAATGAGTATTCTTGGCGAAAAAAATCATGTTCTGATTGCTAAAATTTGTTCTATTGACAAAGGAGTGGTGAAAAATCGTTTTCTTTTCGATGATGTTTTGATATTTTAAGCAATAGTGTCAACGACAGAAACAAAGTTTTTGCGTATAAGACACAACTGTTGACGGGATTTGAAGCCACTTAGACAACGAAATTTTGCCCTGTCAATCATTGTCAAACTAAGCTTCATTGGATTTTCAAAAGGCTTATGACGAAAAAAAATACCGATCGAATAGATACGTAGCTAATCGCACATTATGTCCTCGGAAAGTTTTTAAAATAATCTTTATCTTAACGTCTGCTATTCAATTTTCTAAATGTGTTATTAAAATTTCCATTGACATAGACGCTAAGATAAAAAAGCATACTTTCCAATATTGTACTATTTTTTTCCAAAAAATATTTTATCTTCTTTACTGCATGGTAATTTTTTTTTCATAGATACAAAAACAAATCTACATATTCAGAAATACCTAATGTCTCATTAAAACCTTCGAAGGCTAGTAAACAATTAATTAGAAGTACACTCCTGCATAAACGATTTGATAAAAATTTCTATTAAAGTTATACTAATTTTACAAAAGGTTAATTCTAAAGGCAATAAGAATTGTTCCACAGAGTATAAGAAGTAGGAATGATATTGGTTTAAAATCGTGTATTTATTCTAGATAGAAATTGTCCTTGATGAAATGTTGTTTTTGCCAATACACGATAATTTTTCTTTAAAAGCCGCATAATCGTCATATATTGATAAAAACAGAGTTTTATTTAGCAAAAATTCTACCAAACATACAGTTTATGATTACAAGGGCTGAAATACAATCAATTTTTGCATCATTGTTATGCACGACTTATAATTTATAACCATTAAAATAAAAACTGTAAATATTAAAAAAAATTATTATAAAGCAAACAATGATTTTCTTATTTTTTTATCGCTTCAAAAATAAAGGTAACGCTATTTTAATGACAAACGATTTATTACGTTTATTTTAGTACAATTTGTGTATAAAATACGAGATAGTTTTATAAAATTCATTCATTTATTCAATGTAAAAATCTTAGAATTAAATATATTATGGTATATAGTAATTCACGTTAGTCAGACGAAATTTTGCTAAAAATATAGATATTGTTTTTTACTTTCGTTTCTAAAGTAGAAGAGAATAAATTTGTAACAAACCTTACCCAGAAAATGTTAACTTATGTATTAATGTTTTTGCAATATCTTTCAACAATTTTTACAGTAAACATGAGAATGTGTCTAATACTTAAATCATAAGGTTGATAACCAAATGAAATTCCTCACTAACACTTAATCAGATCTTTAAAAACTAAGATTAGAACGGCACCATGGTATCTACATTTTTAACACACTTGCTTGAAATCGCTCCGTCATCAACTATTAGATTCAATAAAATTTTTCTGCTAAATGGATTTCACAATACTTCTGCCCTCTTTGTTTACAACAAATTCATAACAAAATATGCTAATGGAACTATCATTCCTGTTTGAGTCCAGCTCATTCCAAGAGTTGTTTTGAAAAGCCACCAAATGGAAGTTAAAATTAGTACTTTTAGTAGCAAATGAAGTACCAGTAAACTAAAACACAAACGCAATTAAGAAAAAAGTCATTTCATGAAATAAAATAAAAAGAGATTTGTATAAAATTTCTTACATTTTATCTTTTTTTAAAGCCTTGTTAAGATTTTTCATTGGTTCTTTGTTTAAATATACACGGACACCCTTTGTCAAATCAACAAAGTAAGATTCCCATTCTATTGGCCTGATATCTATAGTAAACTTTTCTTTGTCCACCTCAGAAAGTGTTTCATGCAATTCCAACGTTTTGGGATTGTAATACTTCCATTCCGTAAAAATAAATTTTTCTAGTTTTCCCAACGATTTGTTTACATTATTATGAAGTCGAACGAGTCTAAAACCAATTAATAAAAACATTAATTATAAAAAGAAAATTAAATAATCACTCATGTTAAAAAAAGGCATACATAGGTCTTCCACCTCCTATTCTAGTGACAGTGTCCAGGATGTAGGCTGGTATCATGTGTACAAAGAATGCAGAAATTCTAAACCAAAATAATGATGGAAGAAGTTTTAAGTTTGGATACCAAACGGCACTCAGTAATGGGTATCTGTGTAAATATACATTCATTTTGTCTGTCACTTGGTTCCATCTGAATGGCATACACGTACTTGAAGTAAGATGATAAATTCTTACTGAATCTGGTCTGCAAATTACAAATATAGTTAGTTTTTACTACATACATCTGAAATTAACCAAATGACATTAATATTTGCAAGTTTTTCTTGTCAAAAAAAACTATTTACTTATTTTTTAAATGCATAAAATTTTACAAAAATTTAACTTTGAAATTAATGACTAAATAATTTTAAAAATATTTAAAATTTACAGTTACCTGTCTCTATCAATTGCATAAGCAGCTACTATAAGACCATTAACAACAATGTCAACTGGTATATAGTCATAAATTAAATCCTTTGCTACTGGTAGTCGTCGAACCACTCCTTTACTGGCACCCATCAAAAACCCTTGAGGCCCATTTTTAGAAATAGTCCAACCAGGAATTGGCTCTTTCCATGAGCCTACAACTGTTAACATAAATAATGGATTTTTAACATAAAAAATTAAATAAAAGAAATTTATCAAACATAAATTCTTAAAAGAATAAAAATTTGCCTGTGCTCTAGAAACTGATAAACAATTCATAAAATTTTAATGAAGATAATTTTTTAAAAATAAAATAATATAAACATAATTACTCATTGATGGTCGAATTATTGCTGCTGGTAGTTTTGAATTTGCTACTTCATGTTCAGCAAACTGTTTAGAAAAAGTGTAGGAGTTTGGATGATCTTTTATAATACTAGGCGTAGCTTCATCCAACTCTGAGTCACTCAATTTTTGAGCTTTTTCTAAAAGTTCTTTCACATCCATAGATGTAGGATAAATTTTTTCATGAGCCTCAGATAGGTTGGAGTTGACATAAGCACTTGAGACATGGATAAGAGCCTATAATAATAAAATTAATTAACAAAACTAAACTTTCTAAATATTTCTTATGTATTAGATATTAATACTATTTTATTTACTATAATTTACTATAATAAAAGAAACTATGAGCCCACAATTATAATACTGTTTTGTAACATACTGTTTGTATTTCTTTGATAAAAAATACACATATAAAAAACTTTTTAAATAGTATGTATTATTTTATAATTATTATACAATTGCAAGTCATAATTTATTATTTATCAAGTACTTAAATATAATTTTAAAAATTAAATAAAAAACAATTTTAATGTCTAAACTGTGTAGCAATACTTGAATTTTTTTATATGATATGCAGAACAGAATTTAAAAACTTTTCCATTCTAATTACGTATTCGCATCACTAATTTTCATATTTAGAAAATGTTAATGAAATTGTAACAATTTCAGTATAATAATAAACACAAAATATAACACATAAAGAAAAGAATCTACTCACCTTGAGATTTTTTACTTCCTTGCTGAATTCCACCACGCGTCTAGTACCAAGAAGGTTAATATTGATATTTGATTTTAAATCTGCTTCAAAGTCTAGTGTTGCAGCTGAATGGTATACAACATGAACATTTTCAATTAGCATCCGTTTATCTTCAGAAGATAAACCCAAGTTGTCTTCTCCAACATCTCCACCAACAGCTACAAATTTTTTAAACAAATCTGAATTTCCTTCTTCTTTAATTCTGTCAAAAACCTGTATTTAAAAATTAAAAAAAAGTAAATTATATGTTTTATAAAACAAACAATAATATGATTTGTAGACAAACTTTGCATTTAAAATAGGTTTTTAATTAAAATGATAATGAAAAATTTCATATGATATTTAAATGAAACAAATTATATAAAAGTCAATAAACCTTAATAAATTGTGGTAACTTATAAATTTGTGTTGTTTGCATTATTTGTTAATGCAATGTTGTTAAAAAAAAAAAAAAATAAAATTTTAATATAAGTATGTCACAAATAATTTAAAAACATAAAGTTAATGTACATTTCTAATAACTCTATGCAACAATAAATAATTTATGAATAAATTTATGTATAAATTGCACAAAATGCATAACAATGTTTAAGTTTAGTTGTAAAATTATATAAAAAAACGAAAATAAAAAACTTATTGTTGACATAAAACTGAAATACATTTAAAGATGCATCTCATAAACTAAAAGAGTTTAATAATCTTACAACTAGCAGGCAGATCATAAATATACTAAAAAAAACTTGACGCTATGTATATTTTTGTACAAGCATTTTCGGAGTCAGAGCCGTATAATCGAAAAAAAAGACAATAAAAGTAACGAGTAGATAGTGCGGCAGATTATAATTGGGCAGTTAAAGAGCTACGTTGCAGCAGGCTCATCATTATGAAATTATGAGTATAAAAAAGTCAAAGATTGTAAAAAGAAAAAACGTAAAGAGCGCGTACGTCAATAATATAACGTCGGAAGAGAAAAAGACGAAGGTTAAAAGGCGGTGCGCACGGCATCGATGATGACATACACACGTAGACACGCGCGTCCAAGTCCGAAGTCCGAAGAAGTGGGCCCGAGGAGCTAAGTACAACGTCAGAAAAAAAGCAACACTACCGTAGTGTAGCAGGCAAAAGAAGAAAGAGGAGAAGTAGGAGGAGGAGTAAGGCAATGGGGAGAGAGAGCCGGTAAGCAACGGTACCGGCTCCAACAACTCTCTTACCGAGTTCTTGGTGATGTCTTCAAGCCTATCCGCGGCGCTCTTCCCCTTTTTGGGCCTGATGAGGAGGTAGATGCTGCCGAGGTCGGGGCAGGAGCGCAGCAGCTTCTCGAGGAGGGTCGCCCCGAGGAAGCCAGTGCCCCCGGTAAGGAAGACATTTTTGCCGCGGAAGAAGTCCGCCACCTGCGAGGCCATGCTTCTCAAGGTCTCTCTCTCAGCTCTGGGGTGAGTCTCTGTGTCGAGGACGCGCCGCCGAAGAGCGGAGCGAAACGTAAATATGACACGAGTAGCGCGGCGCACGTGCAGGAGCGCCGGTTGCCAGGAGCTGACTGACTGGCCGCTCGTGACGCCGCAGGCAGTCCACCGCTCCGCGCGTCGTCTACACAGCGTCCATCGCCCTACTGTGCCCCCCCCCCTTCGCACGTCCCCCTGACCGTCTTCCTCGCGCTCTCCTCCTCCCTCCTACACGGCAGTACAGCAGGAGCGTCGAGAAATGAGAGAGGAAGCCGCGGGAGGGAGTGAAAAAATAACAATCCGCGCTGCGCGTGTAGCTGTACAGAGCAAGTACTGGCGTCTCTACAAAGTTACAACGGCATACAATGCTTTTTCCTCTAGCTTGTCGAGCTGGTCGGGTGAACTGGCAGGACTGGTATTTCGGAGGGTTTACGAATAGAAAACGTCGAATGGGACGTAGACTCGAATTTATTGCCTTATCACCTGCTGATGACGGCTGCTCGGGGAAGCCCCATAAGTTATTAGCAGACGCTCTTTGCTCTCTCTCTCTCTCTACTCTTCCGGGGCAGCATAGCGCTCTCGTTGTTTTCGCTCGACCTCGTTATCGCGGATACTTAGTTCATTGTGCATTTCCGGCCTTTGCGAGCTTGAGCTGCTCAAAATAGGAGTTTTACTGGCTCGGCAAGAGTTTTTTCTATTTTTTTGTTCTTTCATTTTTTAATGTTACGCTGAGATTTAAATGAGCATTGTTGCTTTCAAAGTTGGAAACGCAAGGTCGACGTTTCGACGCTTACGATATATGAGTGCGGGTAAACGCGTCGAGATGAGTGAAGGTTTGGACTAACAACGTGTTCAACGTGCCGCAGGTGGAATGACCTTACTGCCATCTCAACCTGTGTAAGCATTACACGGCAGTTTAAATTCCACACGTAGATCGCACTGATTACCGCACCTGGAAAGTCGCGTTGCTTTATTTTTCGTTACATAAAGATGTTTCAAAAATATTTTTTTAACTTTATAACTACTTATAAGCATGTGAAAACAAGACTAGTTTTTTTTATTATTTTTTGTACTATGCCAAGTTTAACTAAACATGTTAAAAAATTATATAGACAATTAACTTGAGTAACTTATTTAAAAAATGCGATTTTCACTGTTAAATTTGAAACAGTAAATTCTAGATTAACGTTTAATGCGGTTCTTTATAAATATTCTTTTTAAAATATTGAAAAAAAGTGATCAAATATTTTGTCGAAGCATTAAAATTTATTTTTTCAAAAGGAAAAACGTACCAATGTTAATCAATAACTGAAAAATTAAATAAATATTCGAAAATTACTGTTATAAAATCTAAAGTGTATGTAATTGGCAAACAATAGAAACCAGCATAATTATTGAGAGAAAAATAAATCCGCATTGCTAGTGAAAAAAAGCAAACTACAAGAAGGAAATACTTACAACGTATACATTACGTTTCTCCGAACACTTCGTTTTTATGGCTAACGCAAAGAATACATTGAGCTTGGTAATTTTTGTTTAAATAAATACAGTTCTCGATTTTACTATCTATATAAACTTTTCTCTTCTTATTAGGTACAGTTAAAATTTAAAAAAAAGTTTGATATAAATTTATATAAAATTGTCTTACATTCGTTCAATAAAATCTTTTAAGATAAAAATGCTTCTTTCAACTTAATAAACAATTGCTTTCACTTGAAATGTATTTTGTTAACTTTCACAAGTGGAAGTATTATTTTAAATTTCTGTAAAATTTAATTACGTATAAGGCTTAAAACATTTCTTTGAATTTCTATTGGTTTTACCGAAATCAATTATAACTAGTACTTTCATGTGTAACTAATAATAAAACTAATTGTATTAACAAATTTGTACATTTTACGCTTTTCCTTATCAGAGCTCAGTCATTTTGAAAATACACGCTAAATGGATCTAGTTGTATTCTACGATTATTATAGCAAAATGTATTTTAAACGTTTCAATCTTTTGTTAACCGAGAATAATAGTATATTATGTTACAAGGGGTATAAGCACGTTGTTATTCCCTTGCAACATACGTATTTTTATTTCTTATTGGTCAGGAATGGCCTCATAATTATTCCATGTAAAATAGGGAGATAAACAGTGCTTTTATTCCCGCGTGGAAATAATGACTCATTATTCCCTAGAAAATAAAGCATTGTTTTTCTCCCGATTTTATCGGGAACAATGAGGCCATTATTGACCTATCGGAAATAAAGATATTTACTATGCCCAAATACCAAATAATTAAAACGAAGACAAAATGTCTCCATGCAGTTTAAAGAAAAACTTTTGCTTTTAAGTTTGAATATTATTATTTTCTCTCGGCATAATCATAAAAAATATGAAAAATCTTAATGTCCTCAAACGAGCATTGATCAACAATTATACAATAGTATCAGTAGAATAAAGATACTAATAACGTCGTACGTGAATGACTGGGAGGCGAGTTAGCTTACATCCATTATTTTGTCACCTCAGCAGCGAGAGCAAGAAGCTGAAACTGAAAGTTTCCACTACGGAATGAAAGGTAAATGAGAAAAAGCGACAAGCTGAAAGCTACACCGTCTCTGCGCATAATTACAGAGGACACCGACTTCTGGAAATTATGTCCGAGAGAATATGAGGATGGAGTTTAGAAAACGTGTTTACCTTTGATCTCATCTCATTATAACGTATCATTTTGAGGATTGCCATTTCGCGGCTCATAAATGCCATTTGGAAAATGCCGTCGCAGCTAGTGTGCTGTACACTTTACGAATTTACGGCTTTTGCGCAACTTTGAATTCATATATGAGTAATTCCGCCGAACTTTTGCAAATTAATAAATAAAAATTTGTAGCACAGACTGATACGAACTGTTCTCCGATTGATTAAGTTCTAACACATTAAAAAAAATCGTGTAACTCATTTTTATAAGTAGTCTTTTTTATAACTAAAATATCACATGTAAAAAAAATTGTTACACTACATAAAAACATGATAAAATGCTTTTAATAAAATGCTTCAACATTTTTTGATAAAAAAGAGTTTTTTGAATTGAGTTACGTTTTTAATATTTAGATTAAATTTCACAACATTCTAACAAAGCTAGTTTTCTTCATCACGAAGTGCTCTTTAATTTAATAAAATCAAAATCACAGCAAAAAATAATCTTTTTGTTTAAAGTCCTAAAAATCAAATAAAAATGAAATTTGTGAAAAATCAGTACCCGTTGTAATTCACTCTGAAAAACTAATACAACTGCAAGCACACCTCTAAACATATTTTTATGAAAATATAGACAAAAACAAAGCTTACATATTAATATAGTCATTAAAAAAATAGTCTTTTTTTATATCGTTAAATGAATTTTTTTTATGCAGTACCCCTTGTGATATCAAGAAATATCACTATTAATATTTAATTTCTTTCAAAGACTTGTCTTAAAATTACTTCATAAAAAATTGAGGAGTACTTTAACACATGCTTAAGATTTTGCCACCTGTCTGACCGATGTGCTTCTCATGATTTCCAAGATTCATGCGAGTTACCAAAAATTGAAAAGTTCGGTGGAATGACTCATATATTAAGGTAAAAGTACCAGTACACAAACACTCTTATATTTTGGTCCAGTATCTGAACATTTAGGAAAACCGAATAAATATATAAAATGTACCGTACTAACTACGGAAAAAAATACCAGTAAATTTGTTAATATCAAAGCTTTCATACCTATATTTATCTGCTTATTTTAAACAAAAATATTTAAAAAAAAAATTAAATAAAATTGATGCTTGATTGACTGTTAGAATGAGGTGTTTAACTAGACGTACAAGATTTATATGCAGTACCCGATAAATGAACATACCATATCATATGGCAGCATGTGTTCAATTAGTGGGCCAGTTGAGCACAGCGTCACAAATATATGCTGCAGTAAGTGAACGTGTGATTAAATACAATTTTATGCGTTTTTTAATAAACATATTTGCT
>JAPYYQ010001859.1:0-52175 GCA_030522585.1 Anagyrus pseudococci
AAAATAGGGGTATTTTTTTTTTACAAAAAGACACGGTTCAGATAGTTAGATGGATGCTATCTCGCCTAGATTCGGCTCAGGATTTAATGGGTTAACAGCTAGCCGAGTATTTGGAGCTACCTTTTAGAAATGGCCGAGGCATATCAAGAGAGAGAGAGTCGGCGATTTGTTGTTGATTAGGATTAATTGAAATTTTTAATGTCAAATTAATAGGGACTAATTGCACACTCGGTTTGTGAAAGTGTATTCTATTCAGCTTGGGCTGCTGGAGACTCTCTGCGCTGATGAAAAATAAGTGTCGAGACGTGACTACGTTTATTTATTTTTTTTTTTAAAGCGAATCGCTGGGACAATTAAGTTTTCTAGATACGCTAACCGGAGCGTGGACGAGGATTTTAAACGGATATCGTCGTGAAGCTACGAGAAAAATCTCGAGTGGGCTATAAAAGTAACCGAGAGCATTTGAGATACTGGCAAAAAATGGCGATTAAAATCCTTATCATTTTTTCACAACTCGTATAGTCAATTGGTTTAATTAAAAGGATTTAAGACACTTGATCTGATTTTTATTTATTTATTTATTCTTCAATTCAAATTAACTTGAGGACTTGTCTCAACCAGAACTGTACGAGTAAGTGTAATAAAATCAATGCACCGTTTTGCAATAAAATTATAAAGACATATGCATGTGTAAAATTCTATTTGCTTTTTTTTTAAATAATCCACAATGATTAAGTCAAATATTTACGTGTTTTTAACTTACAGAAAATGAAAAACCAAATCGATCAACGACTTCGAGACTTCACCTGGAACAAAGAAAGAAAACAAGAAAATCTTAATTAACGCTGAATCATCGACTTGCACTCGTGTATATAAAAAGAGTCTTTCATCTATCTATCATTGAAACCGCAAATGTGCAGGCATGAGAAAGAAAGAAAGATAAGAAAAAGAAAAGAAGACAGTGAGACTAAGCAAACCATCTGTTGAAGTCTGGCGAGCGTAGGCGCGGCTCTAGGCTTATAAAAAATCACTGTCGAGAGTAGGGGAGGAGAAGGAAGGGGGTGTGCTGATTGATGCGCGAGATGCTGCGGAGAAAGCCTCGGTAAAGTCTCTCTCTCTCTTTCGTGCCCAGTAGCTCTCGCAACTGCCGCTGCTGTTCAAGCCAAGCTACACTAAGCGCAGGCAGTCAGTCGAGGGGAACAAGGGCCCACTTTCTCCTCCGGTCGAAGTGTAGTCTCGAAATTCGCAATGGGAGCTTCGTTGCCGAGCGGTGCCGAGCAAGGGGGAGAGAAGATCGGCGCAGGCGCATATAGAAAGAGAGGATAGAGTGAGCTGTGCGAAGTTTCCGGCCGGCGAATCTCCCTCCCGCGCACGACCTCCCCCGAAAAGGGGAGCCCGCACACGTGTCGACTTCGCGGGAATCCCGAGGGCGCGCCTAGTAACCAAGCTCGCTCTCTCATCGGCCGCAACTTCGTTGATTATTGTACGTATATATGCTTGAGCTAGGCTTTGCGCCCGAGAAGCGGTTGCCAAGTCTGGCATTCGATAAAGCGCCCTACTGTAGTTTTACTCTCCTTCCCCTTCTCTCTGCTGTTTGTCGAATAAACGGATTATTGACGGAGAGGATAGGCTGTGGGAATGATTAGTTTACGTGGCTGGCATGTTCCGATTTCGCTTCGTAACACACGGCTCGAGCTTGCCAGCCAATTAAACAAGACGACTTTCTTGATCGGGTCCGTAGAGACTGCAGCTAGCTTTCAGAACGAGTACATAGAGTCTAAGCCGAAATACTTTTTTTCGCAACTGGCGCACCGAGAAAAATGTTATAGAAGAAAAATGGACCGGCTAGAAAGTTTTGAATTTCGCATTGTTCTCGGGAGTAGCAGAAAATACACGCGGGGGAGATCGCATCTTTTATGTAAGCCCACGAAGCGTTGCTGGTATACGTATGTGTGTCTGTGTGTAGCGAGGGGAATTCGGCACGACTTGTGCTTCCAACGGGATTTTTGTCGTGCTTATACTCGTATTCAGTCTCCCTACGGCCTCTCTCCGACTGTGCGGATATATTTTTGCGCTTGCTATTTTCTTTTCCCTCGTGCTCGAGTTTGTTATATGTATGTTAGGCAGACGAGTACAGCGGTTTTGCTATTTTTGAAAATAGGGGGTTTTTTTTTTGGGCGACACGAACGTTTTCTCTCTTTTTCGACTACTGAAAATAAGGAGGTGAGTCACGTATACACTGGAGGCTCTTCGTCACCAAACTTCTTTCTTTTCTGACCCGCTATCTGTTCTTCTGATAACCTGGCCGTCGTAAAAGAAAAAAAATAAAAGAAAGAGGAATTGAGCAACAGTGTTTAAAGAATGATATACCTTCTGCACGTTCGGTTTGACAGTCGAAAAAATAAAAAAAAAATTACATTAAGAGACAATGTGAAAAGTTTCATGATTGATGTACGAGAAAGGATAATTCGAAGGTTGGGAAACTAAGCGGTAATCCGCGACAAAGACCCGATAAATATACCCGACAAAGGCGATTACCCAGCGCGAGCCCGACGATCAACGCCGAGGTCAATTATCGCTTGGCACACGCCGAAAGTAAAACGAGAAAAAGGAGTACGCCAAGCTATATAACCTACAGTGTAGTCGAACCGCGTCCCGAAATCCCAACGGGCGCGCGAAAATCGCGAGAAAGTCTCTCCGCGCCTATAGCCCGCTCAACGTCCCGGAAAAGCAGCATGGAGATGCTATCAATGGCGCACGAGGCACTTTCCTCCCGCTGACTCTTTTCTCACGGCGTCTTTGTGGACCACCGTACTCCGTGCCCGCCTCACGATTTTTACAAAAGTGGCCCTCGTAAGCGCCCCCCTTTGCGGGGGGAAAGTCGTTTTTGGAGGATCGTGCCTGTGGAGGAACTGTGTCGTTACCGGGACAACGAAACGTTGGAAAATTTTATTTTATTCACCGTAGCGATGGAAAAATCCAAGCTGAGCGTTGGTTATCCAATGTTTTCGTATTTTTGCTTCTGCGCGTTAGTTTGATGGGATCTAAACATGTGTTCGAATAAATGAATAAATTATGGTTGTGGCTAAACGTTTGCGTTGTTACACCGCTGGGAAATGTTAATTCGAGATGTTTTTCTAAATGGTTGAAAAGTATAATCGGGTAAAATTTTGATAAACGGATTCATTACGAATGTCATTGAATCGTTAGAAATGCTTTATCACAAAAAACCGTGAAATATCGGTAAAAATTTAACTTTATTATTCGTGAATTCCGTCGATGCCTGCCGTCCTTACTCGTACAAAAATAGCCTTAACGTAAGAGTAGTCGAGCGAGATGAAATAAACGTCGATTACAACATTCTCTCTTTCTCGCTTGAAAAATCCGCAAAAGGAAGGAAAAAAAAGAAGAATCAAAACGAGCGATAACTAATCTAAACTTTTTGCCACTTCTTCGGCAGAAAATACATCGATTTATGTATAAATTTTAACCTGATTTCACAACGAGGGCTACTTCGCCGCAACCTTGGTCATTTTAGAGTTGGTGACAATTTTTTTTTCTCCGCTGTCATCGCGAGCGTATAATCTACAGAAAACGTGCAGCTCGGGGCGAGAAAAGAGAGAGAGAGAGAAGTGTGCGCGGCAAGTGAAATGAGTCATGAAAGCCGAGGAGTGTCGATGGCGCTGGTTTTATTGGAGCCGATTAGTCATGCGTCGATGTACAAGGAGAGGATTCCTTGAATTCCTACTGGCCCCCGACGAGCATTGTGCGCGTCTATCGGAAAAGCGAAGATGTTGTATTTTGCGTCTTTTTTTTTCTCTTTCCTCGTTTCTAAATACCAAAAGCTGATTGATAATTTATCGCGTTCCTCGAGAGCAGCAAATGTGTGTTGTCAATCCGAGTACGATCAATGGAACGCCTTACAACGGCCTACTTGACGGAACGCAAAATACCCGGGGGGATTGATTAAATCGTTTTAAGGCGCCGGGGGAAAATAAATAGCGCCAATTGATAACGATCGCTTTTATTAAATCAACCCTTTCAACTGCGAGCCTGCGTATATCAATGTGTTCCTCGTCTTTTTTATTTATTTATTATTATTTCAGGTGGAGAATTCATTTTTGGAATTAATTATTCGCGCGGAACAATAGGGCATTTGTCAAAATGGAAAGGTGAGAGACAATCGAAGGATTATTTGATATAGCACTGTACAACTCGATATTGTTGTCGCGCGCTAAAAAGAATTTACGATTTATCGTTCGTCAGCGGCAATAAACAAATATTTTATTGCAATTATGAAAATTCCCAAGCAAACAAATCGGTTTCGTAAAAAAAGAACTGGTACGTTTGTTAAATTTAATCTTGCACTCGTCGTTCGCCTTCATCTCTAAACTCCGAATCGTAAAATTTTTTTTCTCACTCGACGATCTGTCGAGCAAAAAATTGAACGAAAACGCTTTTTCCCCCTTGCCAGCTTTCGCGGATATTAAAATTCACCTGGAAAAATATGTTTACTTTCGTCTGGGATATGTAAGTGGAGGCTTCGCTTGAGGCGCAGCTCAAGATATATAAATGGAATGCCTCGCGCGTCTCCTCTTGAAATTCCTTCAAGTTGGAAATTAAGCTCTGGACGCCGGAGGCAATTTCCGTAGCGCGACTGACTTGGAAATTTAAATGTTTTAACACGCGGAATATTAGACGTATATATCCCGTTGCATTATCGCCAGCTGCTTACTTTCCGCCGTGCAAGCGAGAGCGATAACGCCTCCTATATTCCCGTATCCAATTAAGTCCGAAAAAAGCTTACGTGACTCAGTCTGCGTATCGCAATAAACATTATCAGGCGCGTTGCTTTTTATCTCTGAACAAAAACAAAAAAACAAAAGAAAAAAAAGAGTACAAACCCTCGCCTAATCCTCTCGATCCAAAATGTTCCAGAAATCCCTACGGTCAACCAATTACCATCAGCTCTCTAATTTCCCTTTTTTCCCCAAAACTTGTTAAAAAAAAGCATAAAAAAAGAACAAGAAAGAAAGAGAGAGAAGAGGGTAAAGCCACACACGTGCCGTAATGAATTAGAGAAGGACGAAAGCAGAGAGCGCACAATTAAATCCCGTTAGTCCTATGGAGGGGCCGAGGGGCAAAACACAGAGGGAAGCCGCGAAGGGAGAGAGAGAGAGAGCTGAGCGCGCGAAGATAAAGAGGCTGCAGCCGCCGGCCGGCAAGCCCAGACGGCCTCATCGATTGCCGGGTCGCGAGGCAGCCACGGCAAAGAGGGCGGTGGCAGTGTAGTGGCGCTGCTAGCCTTGTCTCTCTCGCAGTCGGCCGGAAAAAGTCGAGCGCCAGCAGGAGCAGCCTGTATACGATGGGGCGCGCTTGCGGGCTTTCACGGTCATGGCTGCGATCCGATGTTGAGCTTGCCCCTGCGCGCCGCTCTACCTACCCCTCTTTTTCCCCTGTACCGTATTTTCGGACTCTGCTCGTGCCGCTGTTGCCGAGTGACGTATATACAGTCATCGGGCTCTCCCTCTCTTTTATTCGTCTTTTTTTTTGCATTTCGAAGGAGGGAGAGCAGCAGTTGTCGGAGGAACTTTTTTTTTTAGGTTTTTCGACTTATTTGAGAAATAATGCTAATGCTTTTCTGGAGAGAGCCACAGGCACGCAACAGTGTCCGTTGGCAACTAGTCCTTTGTTCTTTGTAGCTAAATGACAAGGTTTGCTCGTGTATTGTAAATGTCATCGAACCAATATTATAATTATTTTTCTTTTTTAACGACGTTTATGAATAAAATGCAAAGTGTGCAAAGCCACGCAGCATATTTCATTAATGAAACGATGCTTTTCTTTTTTTATCTCATTATGCCATTTCTGATTACAAATGCGCCTCCAACAATAACGCAATTATTCATAATTTATTTAATACTATTCAAATATTATGCAGGTACAGCGAAGCGGTGTAGCTTGCGATATCACCTCGCGATAAACAAAAAAAAGCACCGAGACACAACCCGTGATGTCCCTATCCCCAATATAATTTCGAAAACTCCCAATTCTCCTGACTCATGCTTTCCAACAACCCGACCAACTATCACTCCTCACAAATTCCACCTTCGATTCCAATTCGAATCTCCGACGACGAAGGAGGCAGTATTTTTTTTCCACATCAGACGGGCACAGTAGCACGTCGAAGGACACATGGCTGCGTATATTCTGGTAAGGGAGCACTTGCTCATTCGCCTCACGTATCACGACGTGTGTGACGATGAGTAGGCAGAGGAGTCGAACGCGCGTATATAAAAGACGAGGTATCTTTTGAATCTCGATAAATACGACTAAACGCGTCTGCCTACAGTACTTTGGATGGTCATTAAAAGCTATACATTACTTTTAATAATCCAAAGGCAAGGAAAACTGCTTGTTGTATAATCTATCTCGATCGAGAGTTAGACAAAAGCGAGAGGGAGAGAGAAAGTAAGGCGAAACGGGTACACACGACGCTGTGTATATAACGGGGCATTGGTTATGGGGTGTCGGCTTCCCTTTGGCTGCGATCCGCAGCCCCGGCAATGCCGATGAATTATCATCTGCAAATCTACACGGTAAACAGTACGGCAGACATCTCTATACGCGACGTTTCAATGCAGCCGATGTTATGCGCGAAAAATGTTCAATTACATGCATCATTTGTTCAAGTATTTTTATGCTTAATGCTGAAAGAGAAAGATAATTCTTAGAGAAGAACAAAGAAAAAATGTACGGTCTATACTCGCGTATAACGAAACTGGAGTGAAAAATCCTGGTAAATTGAGAGAGAGGAGAGAATGAAAGGTAGGCCTTTAGGTGCACACAAGCTACTGCCTGCAATACAATGCTCACGGGGAGGAAAAGAGAAAAGGGCCGTCGGGGCGATAAAGAACTTGACATCTCTCGGGTGCATTTATACGGCTGCAACACAAAGCGCCGGAGTTTACACGCGTCTATACGAGAGAGCGTGTCCGGTCGATCGTCGTGCGAAAACTCGCGCCTTCCGATTGTGTCGCCCGACAACAAAGCCCTTGATGTTTTTTAGAGGGAGGGGGGGGGCAAGCTGGAGGCTTGTTTTACTTTCGGTCGATTTTTATTGTACAAGTACTGGATAAGTTGTCGGAATAAAGCTCGCGAATAAGTGGTATGGTTTATAAGGTACTCTTGAGAGAATGAGCTGAAAACCACGCCCTTCTCAAGAGAGAGAGGGAGAGAGAGAGATGCTACAGTTGGGTTATAGTTGGCACGTTGGGAAAAGGGTTTGGACTTGTTGCGCTGGTTCAAATTGTCGAATGAGCTTGGGAGATTATTTTTGTTTTTTTTTTTTTTAAAGAAAAAGATTCGGTGCTGTGGGACGAAAGCAGTTATTGCGCCGAGAGCAGATGTTCTTTAATTGACAAACACGCACACATGTGAGCGATGATTTCATTTTTGACTTAATTATTGTATGACGGAGGAATTTTTATCTGGCTCTCCTTTGGACACGTTAGATTTGGGAATTCCGTTTACTATACGTGACGATTCCAGCGAATTAAGAGAAAGGAAATGAATCATATACGCGAAGAAAGGAAAAAACTTAATATTGATAAACGATATTTCGTCGGCGTAAATAATGTTGCGCGAATATAAAATTGACTTTTTGGGGGAAACAAGGCGAGCAGCTAAAGTTTGAATTCACCCGGTTAATAATAAAAATGATGAATCTTCGACGGTGATAACGATATTTTTCTTGAGATCACATTTCGTGTTTACATTCAATATACATTGAAGGCGTAAATTATCAGGGTGTGGGGGGGCCTTTGAGGATATATCTTTTCTGATAAGAATTGCCGCTTGTTATAAATACAACACTTACGAGTCCTCTCTCTCTCTCTCTCGTGTACAACTCTTGTTGCGACAATTCGACAGAGTAAAACCGTACTTGAATTTTTCTCGAATCAACGTAATCATATTTACAGAGCTTAATCGCGGTATAATTGTAATTTCGAGATAAGCCCGCATTAATTTAAATAACTGATTAATGTTAACTTGACACGATGATTGCTAGGTGAGTCACCTAAGATGAGTCACATACACCGGCATTCTCTTTTTTTCTTTTCTTCCTCGTTTATGCACGTAAGAATAAGAAACTTTGATTTATAAATGTTTTAGCGCGCGACAAAAGATCGCTGGAAGCGTCGGGGATACACGGCTTACAACGGCTGTTTCGCGCTGTGTGGAAGACGATATAGAGACAAATCGAACGTCAGTCTGCGAGCTCGAGGTACGCGCGCTTGTATCTCGAAAATGAACCGTTTACTTTTCGGTATACCACACACTAGCGTTCCGCTCGTTGCTTTTTAAAAAGGCAGTCCTTATAAGGCCTGTACTCCGTCGAAATGTCCTCCAAAGAGCCGCTCTCTGCCGTCCCGTTCTTCCGCGAATAATGCGGTTTTCTTTCCAATAAACCCCCCCCCCCCTCTAAATAAATTTAAATAGGCTGTCTAAGAGCGAGCGTAAGTGAAATAAAGAAAGGAGCAAACGAGGTTGGAGGAAGCGACGAGTGTCATAGGCGAGAGGGTAGAGGGGCGTCAACGCATTTCCGCGGACAAAAGGCCTACGGGGCTCTCTCTCTCTCGGGGAGACATCATTGACATTCAAGGCGGAGATACTCCCTCCGGCTCTCGGGCATTGATTGCTCCACCGACTTCCGTCCACACATCGTTTTCTTCGATTCTTTTTTTTTCATCTCTACACTGAAAAGGCCCACCTGCAAGGTGAACCACCCTGAGCACACACACACACCTGCCTTGCTACTTTATGACTTCTTCTTTTTTTTGGCCAGGGGGAGCGCAGGACACTCTGGAGCGTGGCTTTTATTAACTTTCTTTCTTAGGCGTTGGATAAAGTTCGAGAACTCGCTGAAGTTCGGGATCGAAGTTTTTGGAGTCGGCTCGATATTGGAATTTGGTTTTTGTGAATTTTTGTGATTAATTAATCGGATTTAACAGTAAATTAATTTTTAAAAAAACCAGCACTGCAATCAAATGGAAATGATAACTGTTATTATGGATCAATGGAAATGCGAGAAACTAATTAAAAAAAAGAAAACTAATAGCAACAACAAGTCGCATTGTTTCGTATACGGTTACAATATTTCGTACGCGCTCGGAAGTAAAATACGAGCCCAGCACGCGCGCGCGGCTCTATCAGTAGGGCCTATACATTACACCGCTACTTATATCCCAATATTTATATCAAACACCAATTTCCCATTCAATTACTTCAAACCAAACAGCAACGATTTTGTTTTTTTTTTTTCACTCGTGTATACACACTTGACATATCACAAGCTATCAATAACTGAGGCACACACTCACCCACACAAAAATGTATCATCGAGTGAGCAAAACGAGCTAAGATCCATAAAAAAAACGGTTAAGCCAGCGTCGTATGTATAAATAACCCTTAACAGGCAACCACAAGCGAAAAGAGAAACAAGCGAGTCTCGTTTAGATTGTATAGTAGAAAAAAAGAGAGAGAGGATGAAAAAAATGTCGGCTCTCTCCTCTCTCCTATCAGTCTAACATATACGCGATTGCGGGAGCTGTTCTCTCCGTATAAGAGTGAGTCAGAGCCCGCAGTGAGTCGCCGGGGGGGAAAAAAGGGAAAGGGGCAGAGAGAGAGAGAGAGAGAAGAGAAAGAGTGCCCAAACCCGTCTCTCTCCCATAAGCGCACATCCCGAGGATATCTCGCTCCGAAAGAAAGAAAGAGATACAGAATGTGTAAGCGTGTGTAGGTGTGCCTGTGTGAGAATCGCCGGAAGCGCGGGGGCGTGTATGAGCAAGCGGGAGAGAGCGTCAGGATCAGGCCTCGGCAAAATGGCAGATCCTTACCGGCCGTTCGTCCTTGCACTTGGAGCCGAACGGGCGCGCGCTCGAGCGAGACGCGGAGCCCCTAACGTTTCGGCTTCCTCTCGCGCGCATAGACTACACCTCTCGGTTTTTCGGGGGGAGGTGTATAGAGAGATAGAGAAATGTATATGGAGGAGAGAAAAGGCGGCGTATTGCTGCACTTACCGGCACGATTGTGGGTCTACAGAGACGCGCGAGGCTCACACGGCGAGCTTCGGACGGGGGAAACGCTGTGCGACGAGTCGGAGAGAACGGCCAAGACTGCCGGCACAATCCCGGGCGCGCGCCGCCAGAAGCAGCTGCCACACCGCGCAACCACCACCACCACCACCATCAAAGCCCCCGCCCTAGTGGGAGAGAGAGAAGTCGCGAGCGTACTATCTCTTTCTCTCTTTCTTTTACTGTATACGTGTATACACTGCTGCAAATACTCGCTGTGCTCGTGTGCATGTGTGAGGCTTTCACTCTGTGTGGTAAATCCCCCTCTACTCGTCCTCTGATGACGACGACGCCTTCGGTGAGCGGTCGATGCACTCGACCTGACGGACGCGCGCGACCGACCGATATTTGGATGGGATTTTCTTAGTTTTATCAACTTTTTAATAATGGTAACGATGAAGGTAGACGGAATAAAATTATCCAATCTACCTTTTAATTTTAGGTGATTTGTTGCGAGTTTAAAAGATTTTTAGCTGCTTTTTTTACCGGTTTTAGATTCAGGCTGCGTTTAATAGGAAAGTAGGTAATTATCAGATGAAGAAGTCGTAAAAGAGGGTAAGGATCGTTTTTCGAAGTTGAATTGATATTAAAAAAAAAACTTTGTTTTAAAGAGAAGAACTTCGTGTACGGCAATGTCAACGGTTCTCGCTCGTCCTGCTTTACACACACGGATAGTTCTTGTGTGTGCGTATTGCTTTCGCTTCTTTCTCTCTCTCTCTCTCTCTCCAACGATACGCATACTTACTCACATACGTGAATTTATCACTGATGTCAGCAAACTGACTCACTCTTGTTCAATACCTGAACTGTAACTAAATATACTTCTTACTCTTTGTTACAGGCTTTACTTCGCGATACTTATCTTTTACACGTGCGATTACAATACGAAAAAAAGTTATTGGTATATCAATTGAAGTAAAGGCTTTTCAGTTTAAAAAATGACTTTATTTTTAAAACTATAATTTTAATTATAAACTCAATAATTTGTCAAAAGTTCTTCAAGTACAATAAATATATACCTCTCTAGTGTATTGATGTACTTTAAGAATGTGAAGATTTACTATTTACCAGCTAAACATGTCGAAACGGTACAGTGCAATATTTTAGATTTTGTAAATAATAAACAGTTTTAATTATTGCTTGGAACAGGACCATGGAATTCTACTAGCAATTTTTAAATGTAGATTATTACAGAAATATAAGATATTTACTAGAATTCAATTTTGTATTGGAATTTGTTTTATTCATGACAATGAGTCTTAACACTATTTAATACACATCACATAATATTCCTTAAAGTACTGCAATTGGGGGATATATACAAAAAGCCAGGAATTCTTATGACAATTAGAGGGTAACCTCAGTAGACGTTCATCTCGGTGTTTTTTTTCCATAAGAATTAAACATTCTTTTGTTCCATACGCTAAGATCTAAAATTATTTTTCATTAAATCGTATGCAGCACTCTTATAATACGTTTTGCTTAAAAAAAAGAAAAAAAAATAAAACGGAAAAAAATTAAAGCATATAAAGTATTTTCAAAAATTGTACAAATCATTGTAGAATAGCGTGTGCATATTATTCCTACAACGTTAGAAATAATGTGACAACACCTACTTTACAGTTTATTTCATTTGGTGCTGTTGTATATACCAGAATAACCAGAAAAATATAGCAATCTAATATTAACGTAAACAGCATAAAATCGAGTCACACCATAGCTGTACATATTTTAGTTCCATAATCTTAAATCATGTAAGATTAATATTAATTTAAACGTAACGCAATGGTCTACAGGCTTTCAAATATTTTCTTGTGTGTTTAGACTACACAAAGTTATAATTAATTGATGTGTAATTAATATGTAAAAAATGAGAATACGCGCTTAAAGTTATGCTCTAAAATCGACGATTAGTGTTTCAATTATTTTTAATAGTAGGAAAAAAGAAAAAAAAGAATGGGCAAAGTAGTTATTTCTTTTTCCAGGTCAAGTGCTTAGAGGCTCATGAGTTATTCAATCGTCTTTCTTTTCTGGTGATTTATCGCCATTCATAGGAGATGGAGAACGACTGCGACTCTTGCTGTGTTTACTGCCATTTGATGGTGATCTGGATCTGTCGCCTCTAGAGCGTTCACGGCTTTCACGTGATCTTTCCCTGTAAAAATAGATGTGAATTGTTAGTTATTTAACATACATAAAAATAAACCAACATCATCATTAGTTTTTTCAGTTATAAATGAAAACAAAATTCAACTTACTTAGATGGTGATTTTACTTTCGATTTAGATTGAGATCGTGATTTAGATCTATCGTTCTTAGATCTGGAACGAGATCTTGATTTGCTCTTTGACTTAGACTTAGACTTAGAACGATCTCTTGACCTGAAAAATTACAGAACACATTCAATTTAGGCAAAATGTAAGAAGTTTTGTAAAAAGATTAAATACTTTTAACAAATTTTTTTTCCAAAAACAACTTTTGTATTAATAATATAGTTATATATTTATTATTTAAAGCATGCAAAGTTACATAAAAACTATCACTCAAGCTTAAGACTGGCGGATAAAAAAAATTAAATTTGTAACGGAAAATCATAAAAATATAAGCCAAAAATTGGGTCAAGGTACTCACTTGGACTTGGATCGTGAGCGGCTGCGCTCAGGAGATTTGGATTTGGACTTTGATTTGGATTTCGAATGTGCCCTCGACTTGGAGCGGCTGCTGCGGCGACTACGGCTACGAGAGCTGCGACGGCTCCTAGTGCACAAAAAAGCATACGCTTTAACTATTTTTTCACGGTGATAGAATTTTGAATAAACGCGCGTTTGTTTTGAATTTCTTTTTGCGAGTATGATAACCGCTCGACATTTTTTTTTTTTAATTTTGCAGCTGTTATGAGTTGGATAAGGATCAATTTTATAAAAGCTCAGGTATTTTTTTTCATTAAAACCCCTTTCCAAAGTTACTTTAGTAGTCGCAACAGCAACTGTTCAAAATTTTAATAGATCCATTGAAAAACTAGGGTGTTGTAAAAAATTTATGGACTTCTATGAAGCGAAATTAGCGATTCGTGCGAATTAATTTCATACAATTAAAATTTAAAAAAAAAGTGAAGCTTATGCAGGGGATGATAATCAAGCATAAAATATATCAGTGTACTAGATAATATTGAAATATAACTTTTAAGTATTTGTATCTTTAATAGTGCACTTTGTCTCAGGAGAAAAAGGGGCAAGAGCAGAACGAAAAAAAACAATGCCGCAAAAAGAGGTCAAAATATCCAAGAGCCGGCAATCGCTTGGCGTCTCTTTGTACCTTGAGCGGGATCGTGAGCGTAGGCGTGAGCGTGACCTCGATCTCGAGCGAGATCGCGAGCTTGAGGATCGAGATCGACGGCCGCGGCGTTTATCCTCGATCAAGCGGATTCTGCGTCCGCTTAGCTCGGTATCGTCTAACTTCTCGAGGGCTTTCTTCATGTCAGAGTAGGTGGCAAACTCGACAACTCTGCAATTAAAAGTTTTTAATTAATTATTTTATGGCTTTAGTCGTGTAAAAAGGATTTGATTTGAAATTGATATTGAACTTGAAGCGGAATTTTTTCATTTTAATTTTAAAAAATATACTATGATAAAATTCTATAAAGATTATTCAAAACGTACCCTTCATTTCTGCGCTGTTTGTGAGCATCAGCATAAGTTACTTCTCCAGCTTGTCTCATGTAATCCTTCAAGTCCTGGGTATCACGAAAAAAGAAAAATTTCAGTTAGAAAAGCTTACAATAATTTTGATTAAACTAAGAAACTTTATATTATTAATTTACAAAGAGTCAATTAATGTGTTTCCTATTTCTAACATTGAAAGATTATTGTTTAATGCTGTGCACTGATAAATGAAATTTTTTTCGCTTTGTACCTATTTGTTAGTACCTTAAACTAAAAAGAAAATCTGTACCTTAACTGTATTTCTAATTCTAATGGATGAGATGTGCTCGAATTTAGTATCATTGTTACAACCTTTTTCAATATGCAATTTAAATATTTTTTATTCCATAATTACATAGTATTCAATGATCAATTTGCAGAAACTATAAAATTTATGTGCTGGAACAAAATTTGTTTAAAATTTCTGCAAAATGATTTACATATTCATTTTTAAAAATCTAAGTTTTTTGTAGAAAAAATACTTATTTCTATAGAAATATTTTTACAGAAAAAAATATTAAAATAAATAACTTCATTCCAAATAATTTAAGTATCAGCTATTTTTCCACTATATTTACATGAAGTGAAAAATTAGCTTTGTAGTTATTCAAAGCCTAACTTATGGTTATTTCTAATTCATTAACAAATACGAATGTCAATCTAAATATTCAATCCTAAATTCCACTTCTTCCGAGTAAGTGAAAAATTGAATGTTCTTGCATGTAGATCCTTGAAAGTTCTCTTGATAAATATCCTTTTCAATCCAAGGCTGAGTCATCTTATTGTGGTACTGAGGTATAGTGATTGTGGGAACCAGGTTATAGATCATTACAAGCCATTGCACCAAATTTTCTTCAAACCAGCATCAACTTGAAATAGTTTCTCAAGTCCTTTGAATTATTCATTAGAGAATAAGAGAGCCTAATTTTTATCCTGCCTATACTTTTCATTTCAGAGTAAGATTGTAAGAACCTCTACCTACTTAGTACTGATTATTCCAATATTTATTTATTAATTAGATCCAATTTCAAATTACTACTGTGCATAAAGAATGGTTGAAACAGACGAAATTTTTAATATTGATTCATTTACAATTAACATGAAAAACAAACTAAGAGATGAAATTATGAAATATAAAGATTCCTAATTTCGAGCACAAATACTTATAATTGTATTAATATCTTTATCTGATTTTATCCATTTCAAATTTAATTTCTACTCTTTTGTAGAAAGCCTAACTTATTTCTTTTGCAAAAGAGTCAGTCCAATTTAAGAATGTACTCAAGAGGCTTTAAATTTAAAATAATGTGCACAGAGATTAAGACAAAGTAGTTTTGCTCATATTATTAAATTAAAGCCTCAGCAATGTAATTTCTGTAAAACTTTTGTCTTTAGAATTTACTCAATGAATTTTGAATTGAAGAAAAAAATATTAAAACCGCAATAAATTATGTATTATTAAAAATTTAAATAGACTTTTAAATTATAGTTATAATATTTAGCTGAATAAAGTGAGTGTTTTAACTGCATAAGTGAATAGCAAAATCGAAAAGCAAAAATATCAATATCAATTGGCTTTTGTAAGGCACCACGAATGTGAAGTATTAGAAAAAAATAATAAATAAAGGAAAAACCATCATTTAGAGTAGTAGTAATTGTTTGTAAAAATTGTCTAACGTATTAATTAATAGTAATAAAAATATATATATAATAGATATACATGTAAAAAATATATGTAAAAAATATCTAAAGAGTACACTCGTTTAAGGTGACGCATTTACCTTGGGCCCAGGCACCACCTTGCTTACGGACAGACCGAGAGGAGGAGGATACACGAGGCCACAGAGACACAACTCGAGATTGATTGATAACTTATTCTCTTTCTCTCTCTCGCTCTTTCTCGATTGGCCGTTCCCGTTGGGTCTGTGTGCGCTTGGTTGCTTGTCTCTCGGATTGGCCACTGACACAACGGACTCACAAGAGATTGCGTGCGCGAGAAAGCGCACGCGGAGAACCCAATACCTTTTTCCCGCTCTCTCTCATTGATAGGGACGGACGCTTGCGTGCGCTTGTGTTGGTAGGCGTGTGTGGACCCTCACGGTTTTTCACTTGCCTTCGGAGAGACACTTAGAAGCTTGCGCACACATCCCCCATTAGATGGTTGTTTGTTGCTCGCTCGGGTCGTTGAAAGTCGGTTTACAGTTTACCAGTCAGTATGCATTATTCGTCTTTTTTTTTTCCATAGCCTTTAACGACTCAACAATCAATGCTTTTTACTTTTGTCCGTTTTTTTTTTGTTTAATTTTATTTGTCGTTTTGTAGTCGGGTCAGAGTATAGTTTTGTCAGATTTTTAGCATTGATCGCATTTTTTTAGTACGTCTATTTTTTTTTTGTCATTTGTCTGTACGATGTAAGTCGTCGTTTGTATGATTGCTATTTTATAATGTTTGTGTTCAATGAAATTTTATTTTGTAATTTTGAAAAATAATGTTTGAAAGTGACATTTGATGTTAACATAAAAAAAAATAAAATAAAAGGAAAATTGATTGAGCAAATATTTTAATTTTTTTTTCTTTAAGCTAGTACTTTAGAAATGTAAGTTTAATAAACAAAATTAAAAAAAAAATTCATAGATTTAGTTGAGTTTCACTGTTTTAGTAGGTATTTAATGACAAAGTGTTTGTCACTTAGATGATGCTCAAATGTAATTAATTTTTTGTCAAAATATGTAAATATGAAAATCGAAGTATATAAGTGGTGATCAAGAAAACGAAGATATTTACTTGATGATAGTGAAAGTACTAGTTTTAGTTTATGTGACCACCAAACGTATTAAAAAAAATTATATAATAAAAAAAAGTATAATAAAAAAAATGAAATATGAACAAGTCAATACAGAACAAAAATAAAAAAAAATAAAATAAAAATGGTATCAATACTGAAAAGAAGAATAGTCGAGCAGTGGAGAGGAAGGAAAAAAAGTAAAAAAAAGGCAAAATGGAAGTCTCGTTGGCCAGGTAGTAGAAGACTCGCTGGAATATAGCGATTCTTTGCCCTCATCGAGTGAATCCTCGCTCTCTGTCTCTCTCAATCTCTCCGTTTGAGCCAGTAGATGCCTTGGAGGCTCGAATGGAGAAGAAAGGTTGCGCTTAGAAGCCGGCAGCCGATGCGTGTGGAGATCACCGGTGACGAGGAGAGTAGGCTTCGAGAGAGAGAGAAAGAGAGGAACAGGGAGGCCAGAACCAAGGAGCCGTCATGAGCGTCTCTGTCGTGGTTGCCGCCCACGACGACATTTAAATGCGCAGGTTGGGTCAAGTCGTCAAAAGGTTGGCCGAGCTGAGGTGAGTCCGTGAGTACCGGCCACATACGGGCCGTGGCGCCGGCGCAGCCCGGGTTTTCGATCTCTGCGAGCAGCAGCGTCTCTGATCTCTGAGAGAGAAGGCCCTTCTCGTCAACGAGAGTCTCGATTTCGAGGGGGGTCGGGGTGTGGTTGTAGCGGTAGTCGTGGTGGTGGTCGCGCCGCTGACCACCGGGCAGACGACAGACAGCCGGTTACCCAATTGCGAGGCCCTGGGCCGCTGCCACTTGTGCCATTATGACTCGTCTCTATCTCGCTTCTCTCTCTGTGTGTGTCTCTCACTCATCGTGTGTATTCGACATCATTTTGGTCTCTTATTCGGGCCCTAATTGGTCTCTCACCGCCCCTCCACGGCGAAGAGGACATGGCTCTTCGGAAAGAACATCAATGGTTTTTTTATTGTTTTCTTATTTTTCTGTGTGGAGTGTATGTGTGTTGCTTAATTTTTATTTATTCATTTTTCTTTTCAATTTATTTTTAGTCTTAGAGATTCGTATACTTAGTCCTCGAGTTTGAATTTTACTTGCCGGTAAACATTAATTGTGCGAACGTGAGCGAGTTGAAAAATAATGAGCATAGAAGTAACTTAGATTCGTGAAAAAAAAATTAATAAATAAATAAGTAATGTACGAACGTTACTTTACTTTCAAGTTGGTTTGCGAAAGATAAGAGAGTTTATTCTAAGGAAAGAGAAAACGTCAGAAATAATGTAAATTGATCAAGTAAGACTTGGTTTTCCAGTCCTTCATTAGCCCTACAAGAAATTTCATCTCTCTTGATGTAGCCTAACAATCGTTCCAAATCCTCAGAGTCATCCTTTTTCAAGCTTGGTAAAATTGTATTGGTGCGCATCATCTAGAATCTTTCTCTTCAGTTTTCAATCCATAATCTGGTTCCTCACAATCTTCAGGATGTTGGTGCCACTATGATAGTGCTGGTTATTAACCTTCCTATACTACAGTGATCTATTTGCCTCTGGTTCCCATAGTATTACTAAGGTATTCTACTACCAATTGTTTGTAACTGTTCTAAGCATCACATCTATGCAACTGTCGTAGTGCAGTATGTGCCATAGACTTACTTGATCAAAATGTACATTTTCGTTTTTATTAGAAAGGTTTCTTGTTTGGTTTTTCTATTTAAAGAAAGAAGACTCGATAAAAAAAAAGTTGAACAAAGAAAATCACGTACTTTTTTTTAATAAAATAAGCCGATAGTATTTAGGATTTAGAAACACAAACTGAGAGAATCATTTTTGTTGATTAATTTTCATGAAAAAAAATTGCTACGTTCATTTTTACGTCCTAATCATTAAATTCAAATCCAAACAAAAACTCTTGTCCCGATTATGCTCGAGAAACCGTTTCGAGACTTGTCTCGTACTTGAGAAAAGAAAAATCCGACGCTCGGGACTCGCTGAGTGATTTATTTTCAATATATATAGAGATGTATATAATGTGACCTCATAAGCAAACTGTAAAGGTAAATAAAAAGAAAGTGCGGGCTTACCTGCCAACTGACACGGCTCGAGAGGTTCTCAACAGTAAGACGATACTCCGTCCTTGTTGGTGGTCCATATCTAGAAGAGGAACCAACATAGTGATTAAAATATCACGTCATCTAGATTTATTTCTATTGTTTGTGCATGCAATATTAAAATTATAAGGCAATTCTTGCACAATTTTTCACTTATAATATCAGCGGCGTATAATTAGGAACAAGATAATTTTATTCCAAAGTAATGTATTTGTATACAAGAATTTTGAAGAATTAATTAATGCGTTCTTCATTCTCTTTCTTTTACTGTAAGGGTAAAGATTTTAGTGAATTAGTAGTTTGTTTCTTGTACACAAATGAATAAAAATTAGAAAAAACAAACGTATCATTTGAACTCGAGTAGTTGGAAATTCCGAAATGACTGCACATTAACGTTTAATAAAATATTCTTAGTGACTTGCGTAATTATAATTGTACGCGTACGTAATTAATTACTGCAACATTAAATGATTGTTCTTTAAAATTGGGCTTAATTTAAATTTGTCTGTACAGCAAGAAAAAAAACTTACATTTAAAATTATATTTACAATATTAAATATAATATTTTATTTTGTATTAAAAACAATCATTATAATGTTTTATTTCCTACCAAAATCTTGCAATCGCAATGTTGTGCAAGGACTACCTCAAATAATAAATTACAAATAATCAAAACGGGTTTGTCTTGGACCTGACTCTAACTGCAATGTAAAAAAAAAAAAAAAAACAAAATGAAAGTGTTAACTGGAACACACAAATTCTACAATAACGACATTTAAGTAAGAGACAACGTATATTACAAAAGGGGAAAAGGAAGAAGGTAATATTCTAGAAATTTTATTTTTGAGTAACAAAACTTATTAGACATATGTACCTGGGCAATGATTGCTTGTAGCTAGATGATGTCCTCGAGTTTCTGTTCACACTATCTCTGCAAAAAGGGATGTCATGTGAACAGAAGAATAAGTTTAAAAAAAAATAAAAGAAAACAATGATAGAAAATGCTTGTGAACCCTTTCTGATGGCAAATAACTACTTGAAAAGATAAAGGAAGAGAAAAGTAGAAGGAAAAAATTAAAAAGAAAATGACAGAGGTAGAGCATTCATTGCACAGGCACACAATCAATCACCTGTTGCAACTGAATCAAACTTTTTTTTTTAATACTCAAATCATAACGATAGCGTACCTGTCGTAGCGCGTATCATCTCGGCTGTAACAGACACAACACCATACAAACTATTAGTTTAACTTTCGAATTCGATGTTAGAATATAAAAAATATAAAAAAAATTATTTTCATTAAATTTAGCTGATACCAATTTAGCTTTTACTTTTTCTCTTTTTTTTTTCAAGTTCATTTGAATATTCTTAATAAATAGTCAAATCCAAGACAACCAATTTAGAAAAGCGAATTTTCTAAACTGATAATAGAATCACCGTGATAAACTTAAAAGCTAGTTAGAGACATGAAAAAATTTAGTTTTAATGATGTTAAATAAAGTAAATAAAAGCATAATTATTATCGTCTGTTCGATACGCATTCAATTAATTTCTGAAATTGTTAAGTTAAAGTTAATTTCCAGACAAAGTTGTAAAGATTACAGGTGTCTTGAAATATTATTCAAATCAATTCTTTTTGATGCCTGTGCGTAAGATGCGTTAACAAATATAATAGAAATTATTAAAAATTGAAAAAAAAACTTGTAATTTAAAATAAAAAAAAATGTTTTATCGTATTTGTGTGACCGTGTTTCGTTCTCACGATCATGCATACTAAAGTCTCATCATAAAGGACAAGGAATTCAGTTTACAAGCTTTGTTATTTGAAGCCCCTAATGATACTGAAATGAAGAGGAAATATTCGAACATCCTAGCGCACAGGATCAATAAGGATTGCTAAATAAAAAATAAAAGGGAGTAGGAGGTTGGGACATGGGGGGAGATTTATGTTGACAATAGGTAGGATGACACGTCGATGCTTCAAGACTGCAGCAAGAGATGTAGAGGAGAATGTAGAAGATCAGGAAAACGTAGATGTCGGGATTGCCAGCTAGAGCTAAGGAGGTTTAACTAATCTTACGCTGATCGTCTCGAGTCTCCATAGCCGCCGCCACCGCCACGCGAATCACCGTAGCGCCACTGATCGCTACCTCGAGGCGTGCCTCGGGCTCTCTCCACGGTTATTCTGTAACAAGAGGAAAAAGATACGAAATGGGGATATGCTTACTTGTCTCTCCAGGAGCGTGAGCGCCCGTAGCCACGGTCGCCGCGCCTCCCTGAAACACCCCGCGCTATCTCCACCGCCACTCTGAAACACACCCAACAAAAATCCCCGCCTGAATTCATCGACTAAAGGCTCTCTTTTTTGCTCTCTTAACAATCGCGTTTTATCTCTTACGCTATTTCTTTCTCTCTTTTAATTGGCTCGATATTATAAACTTTCTTCGGCATCGTTATCATTAACTTTAAACCGCGCTTGTTCGCGAACATACATTGACATTAGCTGCTTACACATTGAAAGAATGCACTGAAATTAAATTATCTGCATTTATCTCAATTTCGATAAGAACATAAAAAAGAAATTCCTATCGAATTTGTTTGAAGGTGAAATGCAAATAATGATTGGCAGTGTCAAAAAACTCGCTATGCAACAGCAAGTGTCAATGTTTTCTCGAGATTTGAGTGCTTTTTATAAATGGTTTGTAAATTCATTTGAAGATAAAAAAAACTTAAGCAATTCGATTTTATATACATATTATAAAACTAATAAGTAAAATTTGTGCTAATCTTAGTTACAAGTATTTCCTATTTGTCTTTTTATAATTCAAAATTTATTACATTTCTATATTTAATAAGATAAAGAATGAAATTCTAATACTCTCAAATGTCTAATTATTCAATGAAAGATTATTGTGTGCTACATAGGCAAATAAATTAGTTTGTAACTGTTATTAAAATTTTAAATATCTTTCATTGAAAAATTTACGTTAATTTTTAATGCAAATATACTTGATACTAGAAAAATTATAAGTTGTAAGATAAAATTACATTTATAAATTCTTACAGAATAACGTGTTGGTGTAACCTATTATAAATAATTGAATTATATTATGTTACATCTTGTTTATAAGTTTTATGTATGTAATAATTATTAAAACAAAAAACTGTTTAGTGTCATTTGAAAAAAAATTGTGCTATGTAAATACATATTTAAGATTTGTTTTCATTTTCTTTTCTTTGAATAGTTTAAAAAGTTAAAAAAAAAGACAAATAAAAATATTGTGACTTCAGGTTTTTCTTTAAAAAAGAATTCAAGTTAATAGAGCTTTCACAAAAATCTAATAAAATTAATTGTCGATATTATTTTATTTCTTTCATTTTTATTTGGGATAATTGATGGGAGTTGTTCAAAATGGCGGTAAGTCACATCTGCATCAGCCCTAAAAATTACTTTGTCACATTTATATGTAAAAAATAGTTTTCTAAGACTGCAACATTGTACATTCAAAAAAATAGCTTTAAAATTTTCAGGGTGTTTTCAGGGTGTGTTTTTTTATATAAAATTATTTTCATAATACATAAACATTTTAGAAGCATTATTATTTTTGTGCTAAAACTACATCAAAGCAATAGTACACTTTTTTACAATTGAACCATTATAAACAAAAGATTATCATGCATTAAATATTAGTTTTAAAAGGAGTTTACAAATTTTGAAAATATGAAAGTATATCTAAGGTGTATAGTGTAAAAGAAATTTTTTAGTTTTTTAAACAAGTTTGTAATAATACGGGTTATAAATAGCACACTAGCTTTACTAGATAATTATGAAATATTGAAAAAAAAAAGAAAAGAAAAATATATGTAATTAATCCAATACAGTATTAAAATCATGCATATGTATGTTAAATGTATTTTACAATGACAAAAATGATGATATAGTTGTGCATTATCAGAATGTATTATGATATGATGTAACTGATTTTTTAAGTGTAAAATATAAAATAATCGACAAAGCAAACTAATTTTTGTACATTTGCATTATTACAATGATTTGATATGAATCGAAAGAACTTAAGCCATCATGTTTTAGACAGAATTGTTTAGTGTTGTTTACATTTTAATAAGATGAATTTCAAATGAATAAATTTGAGAAAACAGCATTAAATGAGCATGCATTTTTATTTATTATGAAACATGGTATGAAAAATAATTTTAAACAATAATTTATGAGAACTTAATAATTTGAATAATGCTCAGTTAAATGCTACATAAAATTTCATTCAGTTTTAACATTATAATAAAATTTTTTCATTATCTAATATGTCATGCCAAAGAATCATCCCAATCACCAAAGAGTAAAGAAACGTTTAAAAAAAGAATTTTACCTTTCACCTAGGAGCTCTTTGCCATTGAGCTCATAAACGGCGTCATCAGCATCTCTGTAGTCATCAAATTCCTAAGAAAAAGAAATTTTTTTTCAATCAAAATTTTGTCTAACTAATGGTAAACTTAAGAAATTATAATATTTTATAAATTTATTATTTAATTATTTTCAGTACTTTCTGCATAAAAAAGCTAATAAAATAAATTTAATCACAGAACTTGCTTAATTCTGCTTGAAAATTTTCAAATTTACTTATTAGCAATAATTTAACATCTTTTAAATTATATAATTTTATCGTTACGATGTCTATTAGAAAAGTATAATTAAATAAATTTATTTTTTGAATTATGCAAGTTGAAACTTTGAGCTAGGGTTAATTACAAAAAAATGTCAAAGAAAAAAAAACATTGGGAATCTTAGTTTGATTTTATCTTGACAGGATGTACAGGCTGTTCACAATATTATTCACATCATCATAGCATGTTAGGCTGTAAAAACAGGCGAGTCCGTCAGACCTGAAGAATCTTAAAATGCATTTTCAATCAGATTATCAAACGACTGTTCTTTAAACTGTGCAAATTTAGGTACAGACTAAATAAATAAAAAAATCATAATGTGCAGGGTCAAGGGATGTCAGGTCGTCGGTTTTGGTATAAGCGCTTCATATCGCATTTGGCAAAGAGAAAAAAATAAAATAAACGTACACGGAGAATATCGTCAAGGTATGGATTACTTGCGGCAACATCGAAGCTACGTTAAAACAATTTTTTCAATGCGATGTTTTTACTGTACTTACCAGCATCCACTTTAATACCACAAATCAAAGTTAGGTACACTTAGCAGTATTTATTTACTTTTATCATAATGTACTTTGTTGATTTTAATTGAAAAAACATGCAATATGCAAGAAATTAGTTACTAAAAAAATTATTTTTTTTTAATTTATTTTTGTTTTATTAAATTTAGCTTAACAATACTCTTCCGTGTACGTACATGGCAAAGAGGCATTTTATCACCTTAATGTCGAGTACATTAAGGGTACGTCACGTTCACCGTTTTTGCCAAAGTAAAAGAAAGAAGAGGCAAACTCAAATATCGTAATTATTAATGATTTTCGTTCAAGTCGTTTGGTCTTTCTACTTAATAATTTTCTATGTAAATTTATTTACATCTGTGTTCTCTAAGAAAAACAGCTCCGACTTAGTGATGATACTTACGACAAAGCCGTAGCCATTCTTGATGAGGACATCACGGAATCGACCGTAGCCTCTGAAAAATCTCTCAAGGTCTCTTTCCCTGGTGCCATATGGAAGCCCACCGACATAGACCCTTGTCCCTACCATACTGTAAAAAGAAACAATTAAATTCACATTAGACTTACCACAAAGGCAAATCCATTCTTCATAGCGATTTCCCTGATTCTACCATATTTCCGGAAGAACCTCTCTAGGTCGCGCTCTCGCACCCGGTAAGTTAATCCGCCAACGAATACTCGGGTGTTCATTCTTAAAGGAAAATATAAAAAATACCATACATAACAGGCTTCCTTACGAACCTGCCGCTTTTCTTAATTTAGCAATGTTTTCTTTCTTCATTTGTTTTTCTTTTTTTGTTGTTCTCTTGGCTTTATGTTAATGTGAAATTTTATTTTGCTGATTTTCTTTTCCAAATTAAAACTTTGATTTGATTACTAATCGTAATGGTTACAAGATTATACTTCGCGAACAAAAATTAAATTTTCTTCTAAATGAATGAAATATCGAGAGATGTAGCAGTGTAGAGTTTGTTAATAGTAAGATGGTAGAAATTGAGGCAAATATATTTTTAGCATCGATGTTTCTTTGAAATAGTAGCGACATTCATGCATCGAGTTTGAAAATATTATAGTTATTTGAAAAACATTCCTTTTTTATTTTTAATCAAAGTAACATCGATATTATAATAAAACTTTGTTTTGAAAAAATTTTATTATGTTAACCCTTCATCGTCACACTGAGGCTTTCGAAAGACTTAATAAAATTGTTTATAGTTAGAACTGTTACAAGAGCATAATAAATTAATAAAAAAATAATGGTTTTTATGTCTCGAAAGAATGGTGTATCGTTGAATGGTTAAAGACGTGATTGAGAAAAAAAAATTAAACAATATCATATAAAATAAAAAAATATGCAATATACATTGCATTATTTCTTTATTTGATCGTTTTCCGCAATCCTCCTGTAGTGGGACATACATTTAAAAAAAAATTTCTTTTCATCGAAATACATGTTTGGCGCAGACGAGAAACAATCACGTGTACCGTACACGTGATTCAAGGAAAAAGAAAAATTAAAATTTTTTTCATCAGCAAACTTCTTGATAACGTTCTACGTAGCCTCGCGCCAAGTTTCATAAAAAAAAAAAAAAAAAAAAAAAAAAATAAGTCCGGCCACCTTCCCCTCAAATCTCCCGTTGTGCGTGCCGCTAGTCCAACGAAGGAGCGGGGGGTCAAAAATGGCGTTTGGTGTGTTGGCCGAAGCGTAGAAAAAGCCGCGACGTGGCATAGTCAGACGACGACGCGCGAGGCTTTACCGCGAGGGCGGTCTCTCTGATTATTTTCGTGTCGCGTTTATATGACCGTTATAAACTCTCGGAGAAGCGAAAGCGTCCTACGGAGGCGCACACACATACACAAGCGTCTCGAGTCAAGTGCGTTGCTCTCGATAAGGAGAGCACTCGATGCAGCTGGCCTGTTTTCTCCGCGTAAACTCGCCAAATGAAAGTCGAGATAAGAGAGCGGGCTTTTTCATATCCAAGCGCGCACTCGACTAAAAATACCCGCGCGCAAGTCCAGCGGGCTGTTCTAAATGAAAAGTCTCTGCGCCTACGCGGAGGGCCGAGTGTGCTTGTAGAGTTCATTGGATTTTTAATGCGCTAAAATATTATTGCCAGAAACAAAACGCGGATAGCACAATAAGTGCATTAGCAAGTTAGTACGTAATCGAGCGATTTTGTTTCTCTCTTTCTCGAAGAGAATCGCGAGAGGCTCGCTGATAAAGGCGTTCCGTTAAAATACGCGTGTGCGACCTCCTTTTAAGCGAATCGCATTATTGGTTAAGCCAATAAACGAGCGAGGTGAGCTAGATCGAGAAACGCTTGCAGCAGCAGCGCCGGCGTCGCTTATCTTGTTTTTTTTTCTCTCCCTCCCGATTTAAAAATCGAAGGTAAAATTGCGCCTTTTATCGCGCGATATCTCACATGATTTCTCGGATACGTGGCGTTTGTTTTCCGATATCTGGAAAATACCCGGTCGATTTTAATCTTTACGCGCTGGTTTTTTCAAGATTGTCATAAGTCCGCTTGAAAAAACTCGCGCGTATTATAAAAGGCATTGCAAAAGCAGTGCAACATCTTCTATTCGTATAATGGTGCAAATTTTAGTTCAACGAGAAATGTGTTCTTTAATTAGATTTTTCAACGAGCTAAAATTGAAAGTTCATTAGTCGTGGGAAACTATCGCGAAATGGATAAATTGAGAAAATTTCGTCAAATTGGAATTTTGCATTAACAACGCGCCGGGAACGAGCTATTTCCAAGTAGTGCGAAATAAGTTGGGAGTATTAAAATTTAATTGCGTTTTTATAGGTTCGTTAAGTTACGAAACGAATATAAGGAGTTTGATGCTCGTGGTGATGCGTATCGTTAATGAGTTCGTTGCAGCCGACCGGAAAAGGTCGGTTTACGGTACAGACCTATAAAAGATGAGGGTATAGAGGGGGGGGGCCTAATACAAACAACTGTCACACAGCTGGACATTCATTAAATTGAATATACCGTCGTTACTAATTGCAGGGGGGGAGGAGGGGCCCGTTTCGCAACATTGCATTCGCATTTCGACGTATTATCGGGAAGAATATATCGGTCTCGAAATCGTGTACGTCAGAGAGGATTTCGTCTAATCTTCTCGTCGAGTATTTACTTCCCGCTTATACAGATAATTATTTGCGCTATTTACGTGCCTCGCTGGTTCGAAACTTTTGTTAATAAACGCGAGAATTTCCATGTAAAGGCAGCTTTTGTAAACACATCGAAATTTTGGGCAAATCTCAATCGCTCGTTCGTTTATCCGACTGTACCCTAGATAAGATTGACAATTATCATCCCGTGTACGCGTTTCAATGTCGAAAATTCATTATCGCGATGAAGAGAGAGAGAGAGAGAAAAAAAAAGAAAAGCGTGACTTGCAATGAAACACAATGACTCTGCAAGCGCGTAACGCGCGCGGACCTTCAATCGTCGGCGACATACCACATACGATCTAATAACCGCAAACACATACATGCACAGACCGAGCTTAGTGTCGAAATCATCATTAACCGTGACCTCGAGTTTTCTCCGCGTCCATTCAACAACAACAAACATGCAAACTCCGTTACGTAATCGAGCTGTATTGCGGAGAAGAGTCCGCGGGCGGCTCGTAAACTTCATCGTAATCGTCACTTCCTGCTATTTTTTTTCTTCCAGAAATGGTAAGAGAAAAAAAGGTCGAAGTCGAGATGAGAGAGCGCGTGAAGACGCGGTAAATGTTGCTTCACGCGCAACTTCAGCGCGGACGAAGAGCGAGACGAAGAGTACGCGCGCGTTATAGCGGTAACCGGATGCGAAGGAGAGCGTGTGGCGTCCATTTGCGGCCCGCGCGCAGCGTCACCCAGCCCCCCCCTCCCTCCCTTCTTCACGTCTTCACCAGCCTCGCGCTCTTTTGCGGCTTCTCTGCTCCCCGGTGCGCCGTTGTAAAAAAAACGTCTCGTTGCAAAAGAAAAAGGGAGAAGGTAGACGGAGAACGAGGGGCAGGGTGGAAAGACGCGCGCCGCTGTAACGGGAAAGCCGCGCGAGGCGGCCGGCACGCGAGAAAGCAAACATGTCGCCCGTGAGGGGAGGACGCAGCTCTCGAGAGCGGGGGCCATGCGAGAGCACGCGCTGCTGCTTCGACAAGCGCCTCCGGGCGGAAACCCCTGGCTCAAGTACGGGCTACGAAATTTGGAGGAATGCGGAAACGGCGGGGGTCTGGACTACTAAGGGGCGCACGAGCCACCCGGGTGTATCATGAGGGGGGGCTGCAGAGGGCGACCGGCGGCGGGGGCTTTGGGTTATGGAGCACATTACCTGCTGTCTTGATGCGGCTCGCTGCACGACGCGCTCCCCGCGGATGATCCTCCAGGGGCTCGGCTTAGTGCGTGGCTATCCGCTCTCTCTTGAAAGTCTCAGCAGGGGCTTCTCTCCCGAACTTGCCTAACTTGCGTTTTCTTGATTAATCGGAAAAACGACGTTTGGCGTACGTACGTGCGGCCTGCTTGGCTGCGCGTCGACGAGTAACGATCGGCGTCTAGCTAGCCAAGATGGCTGCCCTCGGCCTCCGCGCCGCGTCCCTCCTTGACGACTGTGCTGACCCTGGTGGCGGCTTTATGACCGTTGCCGCTTCTCCAGTTTTACCCTTGTTTAGCGCATTTTGCAGTTATTATGCCGATCGAGCTGAATTTTATTGCGGTTTTAGCGGGCTTTCAGGGAATTTAACTTTATTTTAATCGTAGGGGTAGTGAGATTATGATAAAAGTATAAGTAAATGCTGGTTTCAGGCGGACTGATCAAGTGATGGGAATGACGTTCTGTTAATATAACTTGGCCGCATTTCAAATTTTTCCTGTTTGTTCTTTGCGGAAAATCTGGTTAATTTCGATGGCATTGCGTCTTCGTTTCTTTCAGAAAATAAAAGAAAGAAAATAATGAAATAAAGTTGCTGACAAGTAACGGTAACGAACTGTCAATTGACAGTCAAAGTGACGCCTCGTGGAAATTCACCGGAAGTAGCGAGGGCTTCACGTGAGTCAACGTAAAGATATGGGTCCGGTGATTTTTTACCTTTAATTGGATTCATTTATTTTATTTTGTTTGGAAAAATGTATGTTTCATGATTTTATATTCTGGAAATTGTTATGAATATGTAATTTAGATTAAAAATATGTGCGCCAGTGTAAGACAGTTAGTTTTACTGGAATAAACGCAAAAAAGATGGCGCGCACGATAAAACGGCGCAAAGTTTAATTTAAATTATGAGATAAACTTTGATAATAAAGAAATGTATTGTGAAATTACAATTTGTAACGGTTTTTAATAAACTTTACAAATTTTATACGTGCAACAGCGCTTAAACGCCAACAATTTTTTTATCAACTTAAAATGTTAACATTTTTATAATAAACAAAATATAACTGAATCAACCATAATAAAAAATAATAATAAAGTAATGAAATTACAATTTTTCAATCGCTTTAGTTATATCATCCACGTCTTTTGAGACATTTGGGTAAGTTTGTTTCAATTCCGGATATAGTTTATCTCGAAGAAAATCGTGAATATTGACATTCCTCTGATTGAGCATGAAATCATTGTAATCCTAGAAAAGATGCAAAATTTTATTAAAACATTTCGTGTTTTGCCGAAAAATAAAAAAAAAAGTAAAATATTAATTACCAGCAATTGTTTACTATTGGGATCGACCTCGATAGCTTTTTTAATATAACTCACAGCTTTTTTAATATTATTCTTATTATAATAGTACTGCATGGCTATCTTCAACGCCGTTTGCTGGACAACGTACGATCTGTGCTTATACTTTTCCATTATCCTTTCCAAATGCCCAATGTAATCGTAACTAGGGCTCTTTTTAAATCTTAGATCTGCGAGCTGGAAATCCGCCGTTAAATTGCCCACTAACGCAGCTTTCTCGAAATACTTTTCCGCCAACTAAAAAAAAAAACAAAAAAAAAAGCTCCCATCAATGTTTCACGCTTGTTCCTAACAATGCGCAACAAACAATTACCTCGAAATTCCTCGTCTTCTCGTAGTATATTCCTTTGTAATGCAGAAAAGAGTTTCCAGCCGGGGAGACGGTCTGCACGTAATCCAAGCACTCCTTGGCCCAGTCAAACTTCTTGGCGTGTATGAAAGCAAGGGCGAGTCGCAGTCTAACTTTGGTATCGGGTACCTTGGCGTCGTGCAGCCGCTTATAGACCTCCATGGCCTTCGGGAAATTGCGCTGCTCCCGGTACATCTGCGCGCAGAACACGCCGTACAAGTGGCACTTGGGGTCGAGGCTGTAGGCCTTCTGGAGGTGCTGGCTCTCCCTGCTCGCCACCTGCTGCCCGTACTCCCCGTGACGCCGCTGCCGGCGCAAGTTTTTCCCGAGCACAAAGTGCCAGACCGCGCAGCTGGGAGCGCCGAGGACCGCGCGCTCCAGGTACCTGATCGCCTCCTTCATGCCGGCCTCGAAGAACTCGGACCAAGCCAAGCCCTTGCAGCCGTTGAGGCTCGCCTCGACGTCGTTGCCCTCCTCGTCCTCGTCCCGCTGGGACTTGCGCCGCAGCTGCTCGAGATCCGCTGCCGCGTTTAGGGCCTCCACCGCCTCGGACTCCAGCTTGGCGGCTTTGCAGTAGTAGTACCTGCTCGCTTGCAGCACGTGCTCCAGGACTTTTCGCGAGATGTGCTCTCGCTTTAGGTACCTGCGGGTGAGTAACGATCGCACGCGTGTTTTGTACTCCCGATTGACATAGACTTACTTGTTGCACATGCTTTCCAAATTGTCGGTGGCGCTTTGAAGGCTGATTTTGGCGGGGCCGAGCTTTTCCCCCTTCACGCAGATAAAGACATCGTGGAGGTCGTTAATAAAGGCGAGGATCGGCTGCTCCGTTTTGTCGACGCTCGCCTCGCAATCTTTCTCGATCTTCTCGATCAAATGTTCCATGCCCCAGGTGAACGGGCACTCCAGCAGCTTTTTCGTCGATCCCATCTTGCTTGCTTGACGATGTCGAGCTAATACGAGCAAACTATCGCGACTGAACAATTGAACGCTCGCTCGGATTTAGGCGCGCCGAGGGATAGTTGCCCTACAGTTGCGGTTAAAAACAAATGAATATCAAGATTCGAGCGACGTTCTCGAGCTTTGTTTTCGAGAACGAAATGAAATTTAATGCCTACTTTGCTCCGATGTTTATTCTTTCGATCTTACCTATCAATGTTATTGTTTACCATTCTTGCCAGATCGGCCGGTCTCTGGCTGTACGCTGTACCAAGTAAGTTTACTTGCTTCATGTGGGTTTCTTGATTCGCTCTGAGTCTATGCGATTTTTTGTTTGCTAACGTGTACGAGTGTTTGCTTTGTTTTGTAGACATATTTTTTAATAATAAAAAAAATGGCCCTTTGTTTATAATGCAAAAAAAAATTTTAAAGTAAAAAATTTTATAATCATAGAGTCTATTTTTGTAAATGAAATAAACAGTAATAAAATGTATAATAAATTTTATTTTACACATTGGTACACATTTATTCCATTTGGCAACAGTTTAAACGACATTTAAGTTTTATTTCAAAAACATATTATACTTTTTCATAGATGATTTCTTTTTCTCACGATTATACATCAGGCTTATTTTTGTATAAAAAGAGCAATGTCACAGCAGAAAATTATCTTAAAATTAATAGATATTGACAATATTGTACTGTTCATTTATATACAAATATATAATCTAATTTGTAAGTCTTTGTTTTTCAATATTTTTCTTTTCTTGTCAAAAATCAAAAGGAAAGCTTTTTTTATACATTTGCACATGCCGAGCGTTTCTATGTGAGTATTGCTTAAAACAGCATTAATCTGCTATACAATTTGCAATTATGATTGACGCATTATATGTAACGTAAATATTACATTAACAGTAATTATTTATGCGATTCCCAACTCGTAGTTTAAAATTAACAGAGGCGACTTTTAAAACACGTATAAATTAATACAATGCGACTAAAGCTCAATAAACACTAAAAAACACATTAGTCCCATCACTGGCACACAGATACGACTTCATTCAAAAACTTCACAATTTACTAGCGCCCATCGTTCCCGTGTAAAATTTGGTACTTTATTTAGTTGTAAAAGGAATGTCTCTCAGTATATTTAGATATAAAAAAATTCACTGAGGCACATGATAATTTTTAATAAAATCGTTTTCGGCTGTGTTCTTGATGTTTCTGGTAGAACATAATACCTATTACAACGCAAGCAATGAGTGCTATCGCACCAATAAGCATAAGCAAGAAAATCTTGATTCCACTGAGAGATGATGGTTTTGGATCTTCCACATGATCTGTAAACAGAATACATGTTACTCAAATATTTATTTTAAGATGCATGGTCTATTTGATTATTATTTGAATTTTTATTTTAATTTCAAATATGTCTACTGTACCTCTTGGTGGTTCCAAATATGCAGCAGATGGAATAATTTTCGATCTATCTTCTTCGTCTTTAGCCTGAATAATAAAGAAAATGTTTAAAATCATACTTGAAAGTTTTAAAGGTATTGATAAATTTACACTTACATCATCAGGTATGTCTAATTGATTTAATCTAACAGATAGAATATCATGATTATCTGATAAATCACCAGTTGTTGCTGTAAAGCCAAAGTAGTATCCAGTTGGTAATTTAATATCCTTTACAGTGAAACATTCATTCCATGCTCCTTTGTTTGCTATGTCCGTGGACACTGAAATGTAGAAAATTTTTAATAAAACTATTCTTTAAGCTACAGTAAATTTTATACAATTACCTGTTAGTGTATCTTTTTCATATCTTATAGAAATATGAGTATCATGATCCAATTTTCTAAATTTAGCTTCACAACCAGCTAGTTGTGTATGAGTCCCATCTCTATCATGGTCGTAACTGAGTGAACCATTGTTAACCATAGCAGAAATGTATGGATGTTGATGCTGTTCATAAAAAAATACCATAAGTAAAATTATAATTTATCATGCAGTTTAAATATAAATTAATCATATATATTTACATTGTGTGGTCCATTGTGGTTACTATAAGTATCAAGTATCACAGCTAAACCATGGAACAAGTCTTTACTACCAAACACAGGTCCTGGCTGCATTCTGTCTTTAGCGTACCAAATAGCAAAGCCATCACCAAATAAATCTTTGCCTTTGCCATGGACTTTAAAGTGCACTTGTAATTCCCAATGTCTTACGTTGCATGGCTAAACAGAAAAAATAAATAAAAATTTATGTTAATTATTGCATGGTATAATATTTTCAGTGCTTTTTATTCATAAACAATTAGAATTAGTATGATAGTGAAAATAAGTTTTTCTTTTTTTTTTTTACAAATTTTTGATTGTTACTTTAAAGAAATAACTTACCACTGTGTTCCAAAGTGATCCTTGATGACTCTGGGCATCAGGAGTTAATCGTATGAAATTATTTGTCACCAATGTACTACCACCAAAGTCCCAATTGGGTATCGTCATGCCAGCTCCTAAAATATTTAAGCAGAATGTTTACTTATTTGTAACGTTCCAAACGCAATTAAAACGGAAAACAAGTAAATCAGTTGGTCTAAAAGCGAAATTGATTGGCGAGGCGAATTGAAAGATTACACGTGTATGATACACGTCTTGTAATTCGAGATTATTCAAAAAATGATGACGCGTCAAAACAGTTATCTGATGCGCAAGGCCAGCAACCGACGGCCTACCAAGTCCGCTTTGATTTTCGAACCCGTAAGAGCCCGTAATGTAGGTCAGAGCCAAGGTCGAGCGGGCTCAATCACAATCCCCAGAGGAGAGAGATCCCCAGGCTATAGTCGCGAAATTAAAGGGGGTCGGTAAATGATACATACCTTGGTACGGTTTGATCAGCGAATGTTCTCGTTTCATGTAGTCGATGGTGTCCCACTCGGCGCCGACGCCGGCGAGCAGGCAGCCGATGAGAAGCCAGCTCGGCCCGGGTCTGGCCATCCTCGCGCGCCTCGTCCACATCCTGATGCACTTTGCTCCGCTTACCGAGGAGATCCTCTTCCGATCTGAGACAGTGTGTCGCGAGAGCACAGGTTAAGCGCAGACCTTACCGCCCCGGAGTTTGCTGGTGCACTGACGCCACTGAATCGGACCGTCAGGGCCCTCTGATGGCTAATTTATGCGCGAATAAAGACACTGCGCGTTTTTCTCGCTCGTGAGTGTGTGTGTGTGTGTGTGTGCGGATTCGAGACGGTCAGTTTTCGCGGTTTCGAAGAGTCAATTCTCAATTATTGTTTTTTCGAGCTTTTTTTCTGCTGAGAAACGAGTTTTGATTGGCGACGATGCTGCGTTGATTGCTGACTAGCCCAGTTTTTTGTTGACCATTGATTTTGTTTGTTGAGTTTCGTCGTTTCGAGTACACGCAACTAAATGGGTTAGGTTAAGTTTGGATCTCTCTCTTTCTCTCGGCGCGTTACATAATTTTCAGAAATCAATAAAACTTGTTTTCTTTTTGTCCAAGCGAATAATAACTACAACGATTATAACGAACGGCTTAACGATCGGTGAGTTTTTTTTTATTACCGCGATCTTATCGGTTTTAACGATTGTCGAAATACATCGAGCTTTGTTGCGCTTTGAATTACATCAAGTCACGTATTATAACTCAAAAATGCAAGTTGTCTGCTTTAAAACACTTGTAAGCGATGAACTGCAAAACTCGGATAATCGGAATGGCTATTTTTTCCTTCATTAATTGATTAATTAACCAAACGCCAAGTTATATAGTTGGCGCACGAATTTGATAACGATAGGGAAACACGAAAGGCGCTATCGCGTCTCCCGACGATTGTTTATTGCGCCTCGCGTAAAGACAATGTTTGCGTGCCGGCGTCCGATGAAGCGCAGCAAAAATGCCAAAGCAAACGAAATTTCTCGAGAGACGCAGCAGCCCCGCATAAAAGAGCGAGCCTCGCAGATTTTTCGCGGCGTTCGTAATAACCGGCTGCCCCCGCACAGTCGTCGTTCCCAAAAGCGCAAGCGCGCGCTTATTTCGTCATTGGATGCTCGAAGGAAAAGAGCGTCCGATAGAGTGTGAGTAGAGAGAGGACAGTCGACGCAGTTTGCGCGCGAGTTCGGCCAAAGCTGGAGCACGCACACCGCAGAGAGACGGAGTTGGGCCGTCGTATAATCTAGATACCTATCACTATTAAGGATTTAATAGACTCGCTGCAGCATTTCTCGATTGATTAGATAAGGATACGATAGCCTGACATTGCCCGCTAGAGCCTGGATCTGCACGCTTGCGTAAATGACTGGCACGAGGGGCCGCGATTATAAGCGAGTCCTTCCTCAAGAACCGCCTTGGATGCAACTCAACTGTCATCCCAGTTGACGTTAGAGCTGGCCCCGGGGAGCCATGGAGTGGTTTACCATCTCCCTCATCCTCTGCGTCTTTGGTTTCTTGAAGGAGTTCCGGCCTAACGAACCCTTCGTCACTGATTATCTCACGGGTCCTTGGAAAAACTTCACCGAGGCGCAGGTGAGCGAGGATTGATGTTTTCTTTAAATTTGTCATTGCAGCTTTTGTGTGTTGTTTCATGTTATATTGACTGAGCATTACTTTTTAGGTCAATCAAGAAATTTACCCCGTTGGAACGTACTGTTACTTTTCAACGTTAATATTAGTCTTCTTGTTGACTGACTTTGTCAGATACAAACCAGCAATAATACTGTGTGGCCTGTCTGGTACGGCCACATTTATAATTATAAGATATGGAACAACCATTGCTCACATGCAGATTGTTCAATTTCTTTATGGATTAATGTTATCAACTGAAGTAGCTTATTATACGTACATTTATGCCAAAGTTGACAAGCTACACTATCAAAAAGTAACAAGCTATACCAGATGTGCATTTTTGCTTGGACGTTTTACTGCTGGAGCTGTTGCACAGTTAACTACCTCCTTTGGTGTACTAGATTACGAGCAGCTGAATTATCTGTCAATAGCATGTAAGGTCATTTGAGTCGTATTATCTTTATTATTTTCTCAGAGTTATAAAGCAATAACGTTCAAATCTTTTGTTTTAGCGCTAGGAACGGCAACAATTTGGGGATTTTTTTTGCCACCTGTCAATCAGTCAATATATTTTAACAGAGCAGGACCTCTTACAACTGATATTTCAACATCCTTGGAAAGTCAAGTAAGCAACCATACACTGTCAACATCATCAAGAAAACTCTCCAACCTGTCAGATCAGTCTTCTTTTTTAGTAAAACTTAAACATGCGTATTACTTGCTTTGGGAAGATTTTATCAAAGCTTATACTAATAGACATGTAATAAAATGGTCTTTATGGTGGGCTTTTGCAACTTGTGGTTATTTACAAGTGATTAGTTATATACAATTGTTGTGGAGAAATGCTGTGGAGTCTCAAGATAGTAATAACAATATTGAGATTTATAATGGTGCTGTTGAAGCTACATATACAATAATAAGTAGGTATTTATAATTTGAATACAAAAAGTTATATTTAATGGTGTAAATTACAATAAAAATTCTCTTACAGGTGCCATAGTTGTGATTATTGTTGGACGGTTACGTTTTAATTGGCCATTAGTTGGTGAAGCAATATTATCAATATTTTCAATATTCGAAGGTTTTCTTTTGCTAGTATCGTACATTAGTTATAACATTTGGGTTTTGTACATTGCATATGTAACTTTTGGAGTTATATATCACTCAATAATAACAATTGCCAGGTAAAGTATTAATTTATACATGTAACTATTTATAACACTGAAGCTTTTGTATTAATTTACAGTTTTGAAGTTGCTAAACATCTGTCAGAAGACAGTTATGGCCTTATATTTGGAATAAATACATTTTTGGCCTTGTTAGTCCAATCGTTGTTAACTTTTATTGTTATTGACGAAAGAGTTTTAGGTTTAGGTATAAGAATGCAGGTAAAATTATATTTTTCTTTAAATCTTTCTATTTCATTTGAATTTCAAAATTTAAACATTAAATATTTATATTTTCAGTATATGGTGTATGGAGGATATTTTATAGTGTTAGGAGTTGTTTTTATGATTATGAATGTTTTTACAATTATGTACTTTTTGAAAAATCAAAAGCCCTTGAAGATATGGTTGAAAAAAACTGAGTTGTTTATAGAGTCAGAATAGTACAATAAATAATGACTGGTTAGTATAGAAATTATTAAATTTGTTGAATGTTAAATGAGATAGAGTAGATACTAGTTTATTGAGCAATTGTCTGTTCTTAAATGTGAAAGCCCTAGTTCAACTGTTGTCAACTCAACTTGTTGTGCGTTGTTCTTAAATGTGATATATATAATAGAGTAATTATGATTGACGTTCCTAAGTTGAAACTAGTGGCATTGTGGAAGTTTTATATTTGTTACTTATTTTATAGGCACAAAAAGCTCATTAAAAATGATCAAATTTTAATGATATATAAATATATATATATACATATAAATATATTTTGTGAACTTATACGAGATGTTAAAAATATTTTATGAATGTATATTACAAACGATAAATAAATTATAAGAAAAATAACTCATAACAAGTAGTTTATAAAAATATTTAAGCTATTGTATTTCTCCAGAAATTATAGTCGATTCAACAATTTTGGGAATCAAGCTTCTCAAATTATCCAAGCTTTCATCTACAGTAAGCATTGAAATCAGAACCGCAAACGTATACAGTTGAACGTAAAATGCGTACACTATAAACTAAACGTAAAAGTTCAAAACTATAATACTCCTCGTAAAAATAAAATAAAATGACAAGCCAGTTGAGCTTCTTTCATCGCATCCGGCCGTCCTAAATTGCATTTAGCGACACAACACAGCTTAGATTGCGCCAGGTTGCTACGCGTCTGTGATGCAACGCCTGGTGTGTGCCGAGAGTGCGTGTATACGGTGAGCGGCTCCGTCGCGGAAGAAACCTGGGCCTACCACATCGGCTTCGTTTTTAAAGTCGTAGTTTTAAAAATTACAAACGATTTGATCACAGCACTCGAAGCAATAATTAGGTAATCTAATGATCTAATCATTCGTTTCAACGAGCTATTGCTTATAAATATCTTATCGTTGATTTACTTTTCAAGGCCAAGTTTGTTAATCAATTATTTTATTAAGATTGTCTGTGGCTGTAGTTGCATATCAAGAATCTCATGCTGATAACGCACCGATCGTAAGATATGAAATAACAATATTTATATTCGATTAATGCGAGCTATTAAAAATTATTGCGCGTTTAGTATGAACAAAGTAACTAATAAACACCGCTAGTCATTTCATTGTTAAGCGCAAAAATGTCGAAATGTAAACGAAACGTTTACTGCTGAGGATATACACGATATCATAAACTCGCACTTGGATAATGCACGTATTATAAATACATGTATATAGTTTTCTCATCTTTATTATTAACAGCGGCGATTGAATTGAACGTGCGAGAAAACGTGCGGGTAAATATTGAGAAAATTATATGCGACAGAAGGTACACATGCCGAACGTGCACAATGAGGCATGTTCTATCTTTAACTTTAAATTAATTCCAAATCGCACAAACTAATGCCGACTGCATCATTCCAAGCGTATCGAAACTCTTGTTTTTCTCTCAACGTTATCTCTCGAAGCTACTTCTATGCCAAATTACGATAAAACAATAAATTGTATTTATTTATTCTACGCATTTTTCAATTGTAAAAAGAAGGAACTCAAACCGACAACAATATTGAAAAACGATCCCAGTCGATTCTCCGAACGTACAGAGAAATAATACAATAGCGAAAACAAAAGAGCTGATTGTTGGAAACAACATTTCTCACCTGCTATTAACCCGCGTCCATCAACGCACATAATCGCGCCATTGAATGTCTCGTCAATTATACAAAACGTCATTCATTTCACGCGCTTCATCGCGCGCTCGGTATTGCCCCGCTCGTTACATCTCCGAACTATATAGCCCGTCGCGCGTAAAAATCGCAATCGATTCCACGCAATAGGGTGTCGCGCGCGCGCGTCCTCGCACGTTTCGTTATTTCATCGACTCTACATGTACCGTTTCCACAGCTCTCCATTGACGTCCAAAGTGAGGATCCTGCTCCTGAAATTCGGATAAGAACAAGGCTATGTAGAGTTTGTAAACTTGACCTCCATCCTGCTCGGTGTGTATAACGTGCGTAGTATACGTGTAATTGGGGAAACCCCCGCGCGATAGGCCTCCTCTGGGTTTTTCTCCGCTTCTCTCTCTCTTTTCTCAATGGCTCTCAAGAGAGAGACTTGTAACCGGAGACGCTATGATTAGCGAGCTCGATTATTAACTCGAAATCTTTAACGTGCAAAATTCGCATCGTCGGCTCGCTGTCTATACCCCGTCAAACATGTTTTGCCAATCCTGTATAGCCGTAGATCGATGATATATCGCTTCGCTATTGTCATGTCCTTTTTTTCTTCATCTCTCTCTTCTCTTTAAAAGCCAAAACCTGTTGGGAATTTTGAGAATTATCATTCGGCCGTCGCGATTTTAAGATTCTATTTTTTTTTTTGCCTACAGACATCAGCGACAAAGAGCTCGCGTGTGTTTTCTCGAACAACAATCTGATCCACATGCTCCGCGCCCACGTATATCGTCAACGGCTTGAAAACGCGTCAAGCCCACTGCTTCGCATAAGAGTTTTCGGCTCGAGCGTTCGCGATGCGTCACACACTGGCCCACTTAGCCTCGCTTTTGCTCTTTCTTTCGTGCCGTGTATACTCTCTCTCGCGAGAGAGAAAGAGAGAGAGAGCTCTCGAGACGCACCAGCTGCACTTTGGATTTCCAGCGGCAAAAAAAGCTCTCCCCCTCTCTTCACTCTCTCCCTCTTGAGCTCTCTATTGTGTATGCAGTCGAGTGCAGCAAATGGCCGGCATTGCCGGTTCGCCGGAGGAAAACGAGAACTATATATATAACGTATAATACTCGAGGGGAAAAACCCAGAGCGAGGAAGAGAGGTGGGGTCGGAAGAGAAGCACACGCAATGATGCGCCGCTATACATGCGCTGCCGCTCGAGCGACTGTCTCTCGATGGGATTTATTATTTCTTTCTGCTTTGATTATGCATCTCGATATTGTTGTTATGCGAATATAGCTGGATTTTGTACGCAGCGCGAGGGGAATCATGCGATTTTTTTGTCAACTTATTTTCATTCCGATCGCGCGAGTATCTTTTTTTTTTATTATTTTGGAGGAAGGTGTAATTTCAAAGTTGTAAGCTTGCGAAATTCAAGATCGATCCGATCGATGTGCGACGTCTAAAATAAGAAATGATAAAGGATGATAGACAATATTTTTCGAAACGCCGGCATTTTTTGGGAATTAAATCACACGGTGGTTTTTTTCAATTCGAGAAACGGACGGAGAGAAAAAGAATTATGCTCGCATCGTTATTTATCTCGATAAGATTTTTTTTTTTTTTGACAGAAGTAATATGTCGATTATTTTATCATATTTAAAAGCCAAAACAGCAAAAAACATCAACATTACGTAGCGTTACATAATGGCAATTTTTCGACTTTACAAACGCTCAATCATATGTATTTAACGGATGTTTCCTACGATAAGAATAAATTATTATTTCTTTTTTTTAAAAAACAAACGCACCCAAAAACAATATATCGTTTAGAAATAAACGGTAGGCAAGGATGTACAAACAAGTTACGCTTATGACAAGCAACAAAAATGCCCGGCTCATTCGCAAACGCTCATTCCCTTCAGCCTCAAAGACAGCTCACATCCTCGAGAGCGTTTAACGAGCCGGTGTCCAAACACGAAGTGTAGACCATCGCAAAAGAGCGTCTCGATGGACGAAGAAGGTGCGGGGTGGGGTCGAGGAGAAGGAGCTCCAAGCCGCTCGGGAGAGAGAGACCGGTCTCGAATGGAAAGGCCGCGGTGGGGAGGCATAAAAGGAAACGCCGGCTGCTCTTGTGAATCAGTGCTTGGCTAGTCGCGCACGAGGATACACAGAGATAGAGGAGTTCTCGCTGGGGCAAGCGACGTAAGGATCTCATAATTAGCTGCTGGTGAAATTTGTTTTTGGGAGAAGATCGCAAGGATGCTGCTGCGCTCGGTGAGTGAGATTTGTGAAGATTCGTGTAGGGGGGGGGGAATAGCGGGGGAACATGGGAGTGGAGAGTGCGAGGGAGAAATCGGAATATGCTCTTTCGCTTTTGTTATTTGATGATTTTTCTTCTTTTTTTTTTATTCTTTGTATACGTTGAGGGAAATACGGAGGTTTATGGTGATTATGTGTGTTCTCGGTCTGTGGGAATGCTTAAGATAACAAAGTGATGTATCCGACGGTTTTTTTTTATATATCGAAGGAGGAGGAGGAGGAGGTGAGATCAGGCGATAGGAATAAATCGAAAAAAAAATTGCTCGCGTCATTCCGGTGGAGCTAAAATGTCCTATGAGTAATGGGCGATCGTAAAATCTGCACTCATCCGCCCCCGGTGTAAATAGAAGATTAGGCCTGTTGGGTCTGAAAAAACCAAGAGACGGCCGAGCCTGGACAAATATTTGGATGGAATAAAAGAAAAAGCAACGAAAGTTGAACGAATCGATTAATTATACGCGGCTTATCAGTCATCCGATGTAGTTTTTATATACGTATACGAGAAAAAAAGAGGCGAGTTGAAGGGAAAAAAGAATGTAAGTAATGACCATCGGGGCCAGCTATATCGCTGGCAGTAAACAAAGTAGTTTATCTGCTGCGCCCGGTCGATAACAATAATTCAGCTCTCTTTCTTGCTAGTAAATCGCTCATAATTGACGTAAATTTGCGGAAAATATATACTAACGGTTGACAGCTGCGTGCCACTTGTGCACTCGTTGCAGTCGATGAAAGGAAGAAAAGCTCGCGCGCTACTGCACTTTAACGAGAACAATCAGCTCGCTTTTTTTCTCTCAATTATGCCCCTCCTCCTTTCCGAGTCGTAAAGAAAATGGAGCTTCGTCGAAGTGTGTATGTGCGTTCGGAGAATCAGCCAGAAGTTTATTTCGTGCTATGAAAATAAGGGTAATAAAAAGAAGTCGATTTTCCTTTTTTCAGCGAGAAAACTATTTTACGATCGTCGATTTTAAAGAAACTTTGTTACATAAACGATTACAAGCCGCGGATCGTTACAAATCGCTCTCTAGGCAAACAAACAAGAGCGTGGCAACGCCGCGACCTTTCACGCGCGCCGGAAGCTCATCTCTACGATAAGCATATCGCGCGACAAAAAAAAAAGTAAAAAAAAAAGAATAAATAAAACGGAATCGTTACCAACAGTAGCGAGCTTTAGCATTTATTATAAGCCCGCAGTTACGGGGCGCGCGAACCGGACGTTCTGCTTCCGTCTCAGCGGCGGGCGTCGGCAGGCGCGTTTTCACTTTCTTCAGGAGCGTCGCGCGCGCGCCGCGCGTATAATTAACGCGGTCACAATGGGGGACCTGCTGCGGTTCCGGAATTCCTCTTGCGTCAGAGACCTTCTCGTACTCTATACTTGCATCTCACTCTCCGTGTCTATCGGTTTTCTCAATCGGATATCTCAAGGCTTTTTTCGCGACGGTATATAGTCACATAGTCTATTTCTGGCTTTTTTTTTCGTTTTTCATTAATTCGAGATTAACGAGCGGTATATAACGAATTTCGAGCGTTTAATGGGCATTTGAAAAAGGAACTATGTATACGTTTATTTTTAATCGACGACTTTTAGCTCACGTTTCCAAACCTTACGGGATTTTACAACTTCTCGGGATTTGAGAAAGGCGCGCTTACATAATCCACGAAATTCGTTTAAAAAACCACGTTCGGTATATTCTCTCGAGCATATACACACACACGCGCGGATGTGTATCTATGATTCCAAGGCTTTCATAAAATGTGTGCGCGAACATTAACATTCGGCCGGTGCCTTCTTCTTCTTCTTTTCGTTCTTTATTTTCACTTAAATAATGCATGAGTCATTGCTTGCTCGGACAATCGTACGGCAGACACGAGCCTATAGTTTTGCATTATTCAACGTCGTCGCCCCGACGATAACATTTATAACTGCATCTGCCGATCGATATGCTCGCCGTATGCGCTTTAAAGTAACCGGAGGCTCTCGATCGGCGCATTTATTTCGAAGCAAACAAGAATCAGCTCGGATCGGCGCCCAAGTTTCGACGAGCGCCTGTCACACACGCGGAGTACAAAGCAGGAAAGCCGGAGCCGCTGACGTCAGTCAGCGAGCGCGCGCGCTTTCACTGCTCCTCGCGCGGCGTATAACGCGATGTGTATAGAGGATGGAAAGAGGAACACGCGCGAGCCTCTCGGATCTTTAGAGAGGACGACTCTCGAAAGAGAAATAGTTATACCGGAGATTATACCGCGTAGATATTTCCCGGAAGCCTGGCTAGCAATATTTCTGCAACGTGCACCTGTTGCTCCGCAAGCTTGTATATAAAAACGACTCTTTTAACGACTGACGCGAAATTATCTCTGAAACGGCTAATTAGTCGGTTAACGACTTGGTTTTCTACAGGCTCAGTTTGCGCCGTAAAAAGATTTAGCGCAGGATACGTATTCTTTCAGTTCAAGTAGAAGCAGCCGAGTACGGACAGACTTCGTGCGCGCGTCGCGTCCTTGCGGCTGACCTAAAAACCTCGCCCTCGAAAAGGTCACGCGAATCCAGCTCTCCTTGTCGTTTGCGCGCGCGCAAAATGAAAAAAAAAAGACGGAGATACGGTAAGAAGAGCGGGTCGCCGCTGGCGCTTTCTCCTCCGTCGAGAAAGTGCTTATATACCGAGCAGAGAGCGAGCGAGTGTTATATCGCTTACAAGCGGCACACATCCTCCGTTAGCTGCGTATGCCCGATGAAGAAAAAGAAGCAATAGGCTCACCGATGTGTCGTTACCCAAGGAATATAGTCCTTCGGTTTTTTGTTTTGCCGCGACGGAATGGCGCAATGGGTACCCAAGCAGTTTCACGGGGGAGGTACTATGGGCAGTTTACGTAATCGAATAGTCGCTCGCGCATAACGAGTGTGCATACACCTGTAAAAGCTCTGGCTGTTCTATCGCAGCACGTGTATTCTTATACTTGTGGGTTTGCCGTTGCAGATGTCGATGTTGGCAGCGGTGCTGCTGTTGGGCGGCAGCTGTCGCGGCCAGTGCCCGACGACCGGCGACAACAGCCGGCTCATCCAGGACGACACGATGGAGCGGCTGAGCGATCTGCGCTTCGACTTCGCCATCGAGAGTCTGCGGCACATAGCCGAGATCGAGCCGCAGGACAACATATTCTACAGTCCGCACAGCCTGCACCAGGCCCTCGGGCTCGCTTACTTCGGCTCGCGCGGCGACACCGAGACCAAGCTCCGCAAAGCTCTGCGCGTGCCCGACGACCTGAGCAAGTCCGACGTCGCCAAGCTCTACGCGTTCGAGCGCTCGCTCGAGCTCATGCGCAAGGTATGTGCATATGGAGATACACTGCCGAGAGAGCGAGAGGTGAGAAGCGCCTAACCGGATCTCGATTCGCAGGAGAACTCGTCGAGCAGCTACGAGTACCAGTCGGCGAACCGGCTCTGGCTCAGCAGCGCGAAGAAGCTGCGCGACTGTATGCTCGACTTCTTTGGCGAGGAGCTCAAGCCCGAGGACTTTAAGGCCGATCCCGAGGCCTCCAGGCAACGCATCAACCAGTGGGTGGGAAACGTCACCAAGAACAACATCAAGGATCTGCTGCCGAGCAGCGCGATCGACGAGAGCACCGATGCTGTGTTGGCTAACGCCGTGTACTTCAAGGGACTCTGGCAGAGCAAGTTCGACCCGAAGATGACCAAGAGGGACGTGTTCTACCTTGGCCAGGATAACATGACCTTCGCGACGTTCATGAGGCAGAAGGGATCGTTCAATCACAGTGAGTACATGAGATTTTACATTGCTTATGCCTCGAACGAGACTTTTCCGTTGCGGCCTGCGTATCGCAAAGAAAAGGAAAACGTTCGCTTTACGCGTCTTACCCATCTCGGGTAGTATCTACTTGCTTTCCCTCGAATTTCACCTGTATAGTATAGAAGCTCGTTAAGCGATCAGCTTTGAAACTTGATGAAATCGTTTCGCAGTGGTGTCGGAGGAGCTTGGCGTGCACATCCTCCAGCTGCCGTACAAGGGCGAGGACGTCTCGATGTACATCCTCCTGCCGCCGTTCGTCTCGACCCGCAGCGCCGCGGCGGATCCCGAGCAGCCTAGATCCGACGGCATGCGCCAGCTGCTCCACCGCATCTCCGACCCGAGCGGCGAGAACGCCAAGGAGCTGCGCGACATCCTCGACAACGGCATGCCGTCGCGCGACGTCGAGCTTGCCATCCCGAAATTCAGCCTCGAGCGCGAGCTCCCCACCAAGGACCTGCTCAAGGCCATGGGCGCTGAAGCGGTGCTCGATTCCGGCGCTGACTTTGGCGGCTTCGTCGCCGACGGCGAGACCAGCGTGCATCTCGGCGACGCCGTCCATCGGGCGAAGATCGACCTCAGCGAGGAGGGAACGACGGCCGCCGCTGCCACGGCTCTCTTCAGCTTCCGCTCGAGTCGGCCGACCGAGCCGGCTTACTTCACGGCCAACCATCCGTTCGCCTACTTCATCTACGACAGACCCACGCGGGCTGTGCTCTTCGCTGGAATTTTCCGCAAGCCGAATAAGAAGTAGAGAGGGGATATATGTTAACTTTGTAGCGATCGCAAGAGAGAGATATGTTACGTTTTGAGGAATTACTCGAGATCAAGGACTGCGAATTGCGAGTAAACGAATTTCTCTTTTTTTTTATAAAGTGTGAGTGAGCGTATGAATGTCTCAGTGAGGATCTAATGCCAAAGTACAATAATTATTTTGTTGTTTTCCTTTTTACACTTGATGCCGAGGAAAATGTACCTTTGTAAATCGAAATTGAATTAATAACGAAATAATGTTCGTTTGGTTATACACACACACCTTGCAAATTTGTTTACGCAGATTTATACACTTTACAGATGTATTGTTGAGGATTTTTGGCGATGAATGTACATATATAAGTGACTAATGCATTGATCAATGTTGATTTATACTATTTGCGACTTTAGCGCGTTATTAAAACTAATAAGTTTTATCTTGTAATTTATATGAATTTTCTCAAGTTGTACGCTCGTTTAAATATGACAATGTACAATTCACGACTTCCCCCCCCCCTTCTTTCAATTTTGAACGCGTAAATTTGGCGCTTCCGCAATTTTTGGAACGGCGCATATGTCATGTCTTTGTATATACTCATTATAAAATTTTTACATGGCCTTTCTTATTTTAAAATTATACTGTTATTTTAACGGTGTAGTATTAATTTACTACGCGTAACATTATTATTTGCGCTGCGTAAAAGCAACTCTTTTTTTTATCTACGAATAAAGATTTAAATTTAATGACATTGCGTTTCAGTTTTATTTACGAATAAAGAGAGAAAAATTGTACACCTTAAACATCCAAAAACGATGGATATATATATACACACAATTATACGTTTTCAAGTATTCTTTATTTTTACATAATCATTTGATATTCAGCGAACATAAATTGGCTCAATTTGACGTAGTTAACGATTTTAATAACGTTAAATAACCTTGACTCTCGGACCAAGTGAAGAACAATAGAATCTTTAATGTGGGAATTTTAAATTAAATCCGGAGACGGTTACATCCAAAAATTTTCAAAATAAATTTTAAAAAAACGCAAACTTTACTCGTCGTACACGATTTCATTCGATCTGTTGACGTCCTTGGCGAAAACGGCTATGATCGCATGGATCTTGAAGTTGTTCCTATTGAGGAAATTAAACACGACCCTATTGGTTCCAAGTCCCTCGATCAGTCTGGTCTCAACCGCGTCGGCGTTGCGCTTCGGAAACTCCAGCCTCACCTGCGTCGCCCTGAAATCCTGCGGCAGACTCACGGTGCTGGTGACGTTCATGAGGCACTTGTTGTCCGACTTTTCGATGACGATGTGATGATTGTAAATAAGCTGATCGTTCAGCTGCCGATCGCCATAGGTGAGCAGCGAGTCGGTGCGCTCGGCAGGTACCGGCCAGGCTAAGCCGATTGCAAAAATTGAGCAGACGCTGAGGAAGAGCAAGAGCTTCGAAGATCCCATAGCTGCGATGTTCTATCGATACTTCTCGGTTGTAAACTGCCTACGTCTCTTCCTTCTTCGGCTTTCCCGTAGGCGCGCCTGTATAATCTTATCGGAGTGGCTCTCTGGCAACAAGGCCGTAATGTCAAAGTTCAACGCGAGAAAGACGACACGCGCAAGAGAACACTTCCGCGATTGGGCCGAGTTGATCGTTTCTGGATATAATGCTACATAGTAAACTTAGAAATCCCAGTTTTGCTAGCGTTAACGCGACTCTGTCGCCTATCGCTCATTTTAGTCCTCGCCATGGCAACATTCGAGCTAAACACACTTACGTCTATTTCGAGATTTGTGCGTCAGAATGCGAACTATCAAGAGAGAACGCGCGCTGGCGTAAGAGCCGTATCATTACAGCATTAGTCATGCAAACTAGCCCAGTCCCTTATACGTGTGTGTGTGTGTGTGCTCAAGAGGAGCAGCGTAGAGAGCAGCAGCGGATATTAAACCAAATTTGCCTAATGATGGGTTGATTTAACAAGTTTCGCGGAAAACTACCGCGTCGTATAGGAGGGTAAATCCGCCAAGCCAAAAAGATAATATTATCGTTTCCTCCCAAGGTGGTTCACACGCATATCCGACTGAACCGAAAGATGGACGTGCTACCGAGTCACTTCAACGTTCTACGGATTTTCGGCTTGTGGTTCGAGCAGCCGGAAATCCATTGGGCTGGCAAGTTCGCTTTCTGTTGGCTGAACCAGCTGGTCGTGCTCTACTACACCCTCCTGCAGGCTTACAATCTTTACGTTCAGGAGGACCTGAACGTGAAGCAGATAACGGACACTCTCTTCCTCCTCATCATCTACATCGCCGATCTCGGCAAGTTTCTGCTCTTCATGGCGCGCCGCGACGACGTCGTCGAGCTCATCGAACGTTTCAAAGCTCCGCTGAGCCGAGCTCACGACGACGAGGAGGCCCGCATAATCGCTCGCCATCAGCGCACCGCTCGGTTGATCCTCTTCGTTCGCTTGGCCATTGCCACGACCTCCTGTAGCCTCTACTTCATCGGGCCGATTATGGCGACGGGCAAACTTACCATGCCCGTCACCGTCAGCTTCTTCGATCTGCACACTCCGATTAGGTACTACTTCGGTTACTTGATGCAGGTCCTTGCCGTTACCATCACAGCGGCTTTAGAAGTTACCCTCGATTCCGTCGCCTGCGCTTTCATCATACTCGCCTGCGCCCAGCTCGAGCTCTGTCCGCACAGGCTGCTACATGGCAAGAGCTTGGACAACTCGAACGTCATTGGGAAATTCGTGAACCATCATCTTTTCATCCAGGAGACCGTCAAAAAGTTCGAGTCGACGTTCATCGGCATCATCGTGCCCGTATACTGTTTCGGGCTTTTTACCCTCTGCACGACCTTGTTTAAATTTACTCAGGTGATGGGTGGAAAAGCTTTAGTGCGATGGTAGTTTTTCTTTTGATGAATGAGCGTAACATGTAAGTATTTAACGATTTTAGACTTCGACGATGTTGGTAGAGCGTATGTTCGGTACGTTCTATCTCATGTACGTGCTCTTTCCCATCTACGTATTCTGCTGGTATGGCAATACGGTTCAATTAATGGTATCGGCGTATCAACTCGTTTTCTACAATTTTTATTGACATTTTTTCGTTAATTATATTACATTTCGTTTTAGAGCGAAAAATTGGCTGATGCGATTTACGAAAGCGAATGGACGTCATTAGACGCGTTGCAAAGAAGAAGCCATTGGTACTTGATATTCATCAGTCAAAAGAAATACGAAATCTCTTACCACGGTCAGTGCGTACTCACTCTGCAGACTTTTATCTGGGTATTTTGCTTGTGTAATTTATATTATATCAAATTGATTTCAATTATCATTGAATATTGTCAACTTTTCAATTTTGTAGATGATGAAGACTTCTTATGGAGCTTTTAATTTGTTACAACAAGTTTCTTTGTAACGCAATGATGTAACGTTTAAAAAAAAAGTATTATAAGTAAGCGATACTAGTCGTAAACTTTTGTATTTCATGGAATTGCTGTCAAGTATTCAAACCGTTATAATTTAAACATTTATTTTGTATAAATAAAATGCATTTGATTATAATAATTACCATTTTACTCACATTATATAATTATTTTTGAATAACACAACATTTTGACAGTCGTCGTCTCATATTCACACAAATTAAAATAGCTATAGCAGGTCACTGAGCTCTGTGTATCCTGATCTTGCCGCGGAGTACACAGGGTAGCATGAATTAAGGCGATCAACGTTGGAGTTACAAATTTCTCTGCAGATTCTGTAAGTAAAAAGTTAATATATAGTAACATAAATTTATAAAGCTGAATATTACTTTTTTTAGAAAATAAAAGGTTGAAGGATTTCTTTGTAGTAATTATTTGCAAGATTTATATAGGATAAATTAAACTTTTCATCAAATTCAATAAGAAACAAACAAATGCACATAATGCAATAAAGTAACACATTCGTTAAACTCAATTTTCACTTGCAGATTTATATAGTTTGCTTAAAAAAAGAAAAAAAAATCAAAGACGCACGGCTCTAGATACGAGCGGTGGTATCACAGGCAAAGGTTTTCACGAATATGGCACTTGAGGCTGAAAGATGAGAAAACGACTATATGCTCTCATTAAACGCTTGTCATGGCAACATTGTATGCAACAAGAGTCTAAAACCTAAAGTTCGAGATTTACGACGCGGGTCAAAGCAAACGGACGCGTCAGTCGGCCATCGTCTATTCATTACGGCATTAGCTATGCAAACAAGCCGGATATTGTTTGATCACAAAGGCCGCGAGCAGCTATTAATTTGTATTCGATTAATGACAGGGGTCGGCTTTAACAAGTGTTTCGCGATGGGGGTGCAAAGCCGCGATCGGCTAGATCAAACAAAGCCGCGTGCGTCGCTTCAAAATAATCCATACGAATGGACGTGCTACCTAGTCACTTCCGAGTGCTGCGCCTGTTCGGCTTGTGGTTCGAGCGGCCGGACGTTCACCATGTGGCCAAGCTCGTCTACTGCCGGCTCAATCAATCAGCCGTCCTGTACTTCACCCTCCTGCTCGCCTACAGCATGTCCATCCAGGAGAATCTCGACGTGGCCGAAATATCGAACACCCTCTTCCTCCTCATCGTCTACGTAGCGGATTTTTTCAAATTTGTCCTCTTCACCGCACGCCGCGATACGCTCGTCGATCTGATCGAACGTTTCCGAGCACCGATTAGCCAAGCCCAAGATTCGAACGAGGCGGTTATACTCGATTTTTACCAGCGCACCGCTCGGCGAATTTTCAACGTTCGCCTGTGCATTGCCACGTTCGCCGTTGGCCTGTACTTCATCGAGCCGATCCTCAGCGCGGGCAGACTCGCCATACCTCTGACTGCGAGCTTTTTCGAATTGACAACGCCGGCTAGGTATTACTTGGCTTATTTGTTGCAGATCGTTGCCGTCACGATCACCGCGACACTCGAGGTTACCCTCGATTCCGTAGCCTGTGCCTTTATCATCCTCGTCTGCGGCCAGTTGGAGTTGTGTAGGTACCGGCTGTCGACCGGTAAGAACCTGGGGGATTCGGATGCCATTGGTAGATTTGTAAGTCATCATCATTTCATACGGGATACGGTGCAGAAGTTCGAAGCGACGTTTATCGGTATCGTGATGCCGGTCTTCTGTTTTGGACTCATCACACTCTGCACTAGTTTGTTCAAGTTTACGCAGGTGATTAAGAAGAAGCTGTAGTTATACAATAGTTTTTCTATGTTATTCAAGTACAATAACGTGTTTGTTTATTAATTTTAGACGTCTACAATGTTCTTCGAGCGATTGTTTGGTATATTTTATCTCATGTACGTGCTCTTTCCCATATACGTGTACTGCTGGTACGGCACGAAAGTTCAATTAATGGTAAAAATATAAAATGTGAGCTGTCTAGTACTTTTTTTTGTGCATATATTTATATTTCTGGCGATTTTAGAGTTCCAAACTTGCTGATGCAATTTACGAAAGCGATTGGACGACTTTAGTAGCGTCGAAGAGAAAGCATCATCATTATTTGATACTGAACAGCCAAAAAAAAATTGAAATCTCTTACCACGGACAGTTCATGTTAGCTTTACAGACATTCTTTTGGGTAATATTTTTTTGTCACTTTTAAATAAATATAGATTTATTTATCTTAACAAATAAACATTTTTTTTCTCAATTTCGCAGATGATGAAGACTTCTTACGGAGCATTCAATCTATTACGACGAGTTTCTGTAATGTAAATTATCGAAACTTACTAATTCTTTTAGGAAGTGAAAACTGCTAATGATTCAATCTAGTAAGCATTAAATATTATAACAAGGAAAAAAATGATTAAGTAAATATTTTCATAACTAAAACTTCTTTATTTGAGGTCAAAGTTTTAAAATCATCTTTCCGCTATTTACTATACCCGTACCCGCCGGGGTCATCATGTGTATCAATCCCCCATAATTTAAAAATTCCGAAAAAATCTTTGCATTCACCGGGGATCAAGAATCCACGACCCCTCGAGCCGACGTAGTTCAGAGGCAAGCACTTTATCACTGTGCGACAGCTCAGAAATTTTTGTGTTTTACTGCTATACATTTTCGTGGGCAGTGGGTCTACGTGTACTAGGTTACAGCTGACGACGACCGGGTTCTATGCTGCAGGTATTATTCCATTCTGCTGCTATATTTCAGCGCATTGACTGCAAAAATTCCTGTAGCACATTATGTGGACATCGTCATCGGTGATCTGGTACACCTAGATACACTGACTACGTACATATAGCAGTAAGCCACATAAATTCCTGTTACGGTATAATGTGGACATTGTCATCGGTGACCTGGCACATTTAGACACACTGTTTACGTATGTATGTATGTATGTATGTATGTACTTGGTTTTTATTAGACGGCTACCACCTTTCGGTATACGAGCCGTCAGCCAACAACCGAACGTATCGTA